>LNAC01000045.1:3614705-3632347 GCA_002007465.1 Ailurus styani | reverse complement strand
AAAGGGTAGCCCTCAAAACCTCTTCCCCCTCATTTGTTTTCTAATGATCCTTTGCCAGTGATTACTGTGTTTGGTTTTTCAAAGTTCTTCAGCAGTTCTGATTTACTTTGGGCTTCTTGAGAACATTGGCAACGGTGGGCCTCTCAGGCCAGCGAGGACACGGAGGCACGGGGAGGGGAGGAGAGAATCACAGAGAGTTACACACTGAGGCACGTCCCAAAATGAGTACCAAGAAAAAAAAGAGAGAGAGAGAGAGTTTAGGCCAGAGGATTTCAAAGCATTTCAAATAGCAGGAGAGGGCAAGAAGAGAATTGTAGGCATGACTCAGGAGTTGGATCGACCAGTCAAAAGATGGGCTTCAGGATGCAATCCTTTCCCTCCCTATTCGCAAAATTCTCTGTTTCCCACTTACTCGCTTCTATTTCTTCCTCTTCCCTTTCTTTAACTGTTACTGTAACAATAATCATCATTTTGTTTAGTTTACAATGAGTTCGTGGGTCACAATCTATGGTTTGTAAGTCACTGTTCAGAACGTCTTACACCGCAGTGTCCTGCCTTTTTCTAAATCAGAAACCACCATGACTTTCTCCGAGTTCCCAACCCACAGGTGAGTGCAGAGTGGGGTTCAGCTGTCATGGGCTTCTTGCTCTGTATGAGCCCCCAAGTCTGTACCCTAAGGAAGCACGGTCCTGAGAGTCAAGCCTTCCACGGGAGGCAGCTTGTGACCCTCGGGGCTTTGAATACACCATCAAGTCCTAATAAATAATGAATACTAATGACAATACCGAGACACCTATTTGCATTATACTCCCAATAAAGTCAGAAGGAGAACTGGGGCCGCCCCCTAAAAATGGCATATGGCTCTCTAAATAAAGGGCTTTAATGCATTTTATATTTAAACTATAAGGCCATGGGCTCAAACCCAAACTGAGATGGACTCTGCTCTTTAAGTACATTCTGGAAAAGTCGCTGAAATATTTATCCATCTATCTGGGTTCGGTGTCTCTAAAGGAGCTCATTTCCTTGCACCACACCACGAGAGTGGACCTGTTTGCAAACCCTCCTTGAACTGGGCAGGGGCTGCCTATCAGGGGCAAAGGAAGTCCTTTTGGAAAGTCATTGTCTAGGAAACTTCCTGCATAAGAAACACAAAGAACATTGTTTCTAACACACGCACACAATTCAGAGACTGATTTCTGTCTGCACCTGGTCAAATTCTTTCTTGCTGTGCTCCACCTCAGTGAGGCCACATTGTTTAACCCCTGAAGCCTAAGGGGATCAGAGTTCAGAACTTAATAGGACTATGAAGAGGATTACAGGTGATAATGCATGCGAAGCCCCTGTGCCAAGACCTCTAACTCAGAAGTAGCTCACTCATTGTTAGAGACCATTATTATTTGCCCAATAACACTTGCTAAGTCATCAGAACCGTATCAGCACTAATAAGGCTTTCCCTTTTGATGAGTCAATTCCCCAGCTTTCTCCGTTCTCGGAGGCTAGGACCCCTCAGTGGATTCCCCTGAGGTCAAAGCACCCCAACTCTTGACTTCAGGTAGATGGACCCCCAAACATGGTAAAGCCGAGCAACACCCCTGTGAGCGGCTGTCACGCTCTCCAGGTCGTTGCTGATATGATCAATTATTTCCTCGACCTACTATGTGAGTCGTGTCTATGCTGATGCATCAGTGGTCTTNCCAAACATGGTAAAGCCGAGCAACACCCCTGTGAGCGGCTGTCACGCTCTCCAGGTCGTTGCCGATATGATCGATTATTTCCTCGACCTGCTATGTGAGTCGTGTCTATGCTGATGCATCAGTGGTCTTTTTATTTTTTTTATTTTTTTTATTTTTTTTAAAGATTTTATTTATTTATTTCACAGAGGGAGAGAGATCACAAGGAGGCAGAGAGGCAGGCAGAGAGAGAGAGGGGGAAGCAGGCTCCCCGCTGAGCAGAGAGCCCGATGCGGGCCTCGATCCCAGGACCCTGAGATCATGACCTGAGCCGAAAGCAGAGGCTTTAACCCACTGAGCCACCCAGGCGCCCATAGTGGTCTTTTTAAAAATAGAAAAGGCTCACATTTAGCTTCAAAGATCCAAAATTTTGTCTCAGAGGGGAACTTAGCTTTTCTAGGGAATGCTGACTTAGAAGGCAAGTCACAAGGGCCTCTCTTCCTTCTGTTCAAAGCAAAATAAACAGACCTCCCGCAGAGAGAAGGTTCTCCATCACAGGTTGCTGCTGAGGCATTATTTGGGTATATATACTTTGGAATTCAACATGCCAAAATCTTAAAGACCAATAAGGAGAAGATATTTTTTGTAAAAGTTTTGTTCGTTTGCTTGTTTTTGTTCTTTTTAACCCTGGGTTGGGGGCTGCACAGAATTACTTGATGAGCTTCAGGGGGTCTAGCAGTTTCTAGATACTTAGGCACTTTTCTTTTTTAGTTCCAGATATTTTGAGCTTAGTAAAAACCAAGAGAACATTCCAAGTCTGCTATAGCCTTTCTCTCCTGTGCGATTGCTGCTTCCGCATAACTTCCTAGGTTGTATCTGAATTTGTATCTAATTTTACTGGTAAGAATTCTAGAACACTTTTAAATATAAAGATGACTAGTAACAGAATAACATTCTCATTAAGGAAATTTTTCTTCTATTTGCTTTACCTTTGAGGCAATATCGTGTTTTGGCTAAAGATATGTCTCTGATCCAACCTTCTTTTTTTCCTAATCGGGGGAAAAAATACACAGAAGTGAAATGAAGTTTCCAAGTAACTTTATTTCCTTCTCATTCCTAGTATCCAAGGAGTTAACCAAAGATGTTAATAATCCATTTCCACTCTAATTGGGAAGGGGGAAGAGTGTGGAAATCATTTCGGGAATGAAATGAAAATTGCTAGCCTCTATGTGCCTGAGGCAAAAAGAGAAGAAACGAAATCTCCTGTGGGCTTGGTTAGTGAGGGGGAAGAAGTCTACATAGTGCACTTTGCTTCATTTCCTTGTTGCATTTGCTGCTGTTAAATCATGATCTCTAGGGCGCCTGGGTGGCTCAGAGGGTTAAAGCCTCTGCCTTCAGCTCAGGTCATGATCTCAGGGTCCTGGGATCGAGGCCCGCATCGGGCTCTCTGCTCGGCAGGGAGCCTGCTTCCTCCTCTCTCTCTGCCTGCCTCTCTGCCTGCTTGTGATCTCTCTCTCTGTGTCAAATAAATAAATAAAATCTTTAAAAAAAAAAATCATGATCTCTAGTACAGTGTGGCACTCAGAAGGGGTCTGCCCAGGTGGCTTAGACAGGACCCACTGGGCAGTTTCTGGACAGTGTCTGTCCTTCATTCAGCTCACCCTGGAGCTGTTCCCTTTGACAACTCAGCCCCGTGTGTGCAGACAAAAAGTGGAGCCCCTACTGGCATGTTTGCTACAGTTTTCTACTTTCCTCCTTAGAAGTCCACTTCATTAGGTAGTGTCTCCAGCAAAAGAGTTCTTGGCTAAACAAATCGTTTCTACTTTAGAAGTGGCAAGGAAATGCATTCGATCCAGGATCTTTTTCTCTAAAAAGTAAGATGCTCCCTAAGTCGAGAACTTGACCATCACAGAACGTCTTAAAATTCAATGCTGCTTAAAAACTCAAGCCACATTTATTTAAATACTTTCTGCATGCCCTTTTTCAAAACTTACCCTAGAATGCTGTATTAACCACTAATGCTATGAAATTCTTCATATGCACTAAAATTGTTTAAGGTAACTAGAGAAGCAAGAAAAATGGAAGCCCTTTATAATCAGGAAACATCAGCACACTCGTTGGTTTGGAGTTCAACTAGAAATGAACTAGAGTTCATTTGGGGTTCATTTGTCATCATGATAGAGCAACCATCTGTTCATTTCCTCTTCGTATTAAAAAAAAAAACAACTGCCTTCTCTGCAAAAATGTGTGATAAAAAGTCTTCAAGTGTTGGGGCACCTGGGTGGCTCAGTCGGTTAAGCTTCTGACTCTTGATTTCAGCTCAGGTCATCATCTCAGGGTTGTGAGATCCAGTCCTGAGTCGGGCTCTGAGCTGGGTGTGGAGCCTGGTGAAGATTCTCTCTCTCCCCTGCCCCTCCCTCTGATCTCTTTCTCTAGAAACAAAAATTGGGAAAAGAAAGTCTTCAAGTGATGTTTGTATGCTTAATCATTTTTAATAATTTTTGGAGGATGTCCGCATATTGCTTTCATTGTACATACAAGTAAAACTTGGAAATTAGCTCACAAGTGTTCATTTTTCAGATTTTTTAAAGATTTTTATTTATTTATTTGACACAGAGAGAGAGAGATCACAAGTAGGCAGAGAGGCAGGCAGAGAGAGAGGGGGAAACAGGCTCCCTGCTGAGCAGAGAGGCCGATGTGGGGCTTGATCTCAGGACCCTGAGATCATGACCTGAGCCCAAAGCAGAGGCTTTAACCCACCGAGCCACCCAGGCGCCCCTCAGATGTTTTGTTTTTGTTTAAAATTATTTTTGCTCTTCTCCTCTACCTTTCAAGAACAGGTGACCTCTATAGAATTAGTACCATTTATTCATTCCAAAAAATAAAAATAAAAAGGTAGCAAAATTTGGTTTGATGTTTTTTGAAAAATAGATTTAAAACAGCATTTTTCCAAGCAAGCACAAAAGAATCCTACCAGAAAGTTTAAATCTTACTTAGCCAGTTTTTGATTGAGAAATAAACAAGAATGTGCCATAAGAAATCTCCAGAAAAGTTTTTTTTTTTTTTAAAGATTTTATTTATTTATTTCACAGTGGGAGAGAGATCACAAGGAGGCAGAGAGGCAGGCAGAGAGAGAGGGGGAAGCAGGCTCCCTGCCGAGCAGGGAGCCCGATGCGGGCCTCGATCCCAGGACCCTGAGATCATGACCTGAGCTGAAAGCAGAGGCTTTAACCCACTGAGCCACCCAGGCGCCCTCCAGAAAAGTTTTTAATATCCCCTTTCATCATGTGTATGGTACACTAGTCATAAAAACGTGATTATTACGTGAACATAATAATATAATATTAATGTAATCTGAAAATATGTAACCAACTGTTACAATGCAGACCTTAGGATTTTTATAAGACAGAAAATGTAATTATGTAATTAGAGAATAGAATGATCTCTTCTATTATTGCTTTTTTTAACTGTTTTTTTATTTCACACAACAAGGTGAACTTTTCAGGCTTTTGTGGAGCATGGTAACTCCATGGCCCCACAACAAAGCAGAGCATGATAGTCTTAGCCCATGGCTTCATATAAAATTCTGTTTTTCTGCATCTACAGATAGCAGGATTAACGCGGGGGTATCTGCCTTCTTATCAGAGTGCATGGAGAACACTCTGAGACCAACATTTGGCAATTTATTGCTTAATTGATCAACACAGATGTCTCAGCAATTGCTCCTAGATCTACACTTCTTACTCCCTCTTGATTCTTAAGCAGATTCCTATGTCCAGGATAGACTGTTGATTCAGCACCCAAGATTTATCTCAAACTTCTACGGTCCGTCTCTAATAATTTCTGCTACCGTTACAGGAAATTTCTCTGCCGTCCGTAGGGGACCACAGACAGACAATTGTGCTAAGTTGATCCTGGGTTCCCCTTTCCTCTCCTTCCCCTCCCCACTCAAAATCCAAGTTCACTCCAGCCCTACGCTGACATAGGTCAGTGCCCAGACAGGTCAATTTCTCACAAGTCCAAGTGGCATTTATGTGTAAATGTTCATGGTGCTGAGCATTTGGTAGGCAAGAAAACTGGGGCTGGGCCAAGGTCGGTAACTAAGTGGCCCTGGGCCATCTGGCTAGTCGCACACCGAAGCCTCCTTCGAGGTGCGCCTCTACCGCTGAGACGGAAGTTGCTCCTGCAACAGACGTACCGGGGGTTAGGTGGTTGCATGAGCCGTGCCATCATTCACTCAATTATGCCATCAACAACTTCAAAAGTCAACTTCTGCTGTTGGGAAGAAAGTGAATTATCCCATCATTTGAAGATATATATATATATCTTATATATATACTTGGTTGCCCCATTATCCACCATGGTCTACATTTACCATCACATGGTCTCCCTCACTGCTCTATCAGCTCACAAGGGATCAATGGGCTCATTTTATCAAACTGACCTACACTTCCTCCCCAACCCTCCTTCCTATGTCTAACCGTTCAAGAACTGGTTAAACGGACTCACCTAGTTATTTGTAAACATACATGTTGCATAGGGAAAAAAATCATAACCTTCCTATTTCGTAATAGGAAAGGAAAGGTAAATCATAAACACGAGGAATAAAATAAACGGTTTCCCTGGGGGAGGAGACCTCACTCCAGAATGACATGGGGAAGGAGGCAAGGGCTCGCGTGCATTCATCCTGACCTTCACTCATCTGTTTTTTACTTAAGTTTAGTGAAATCGTGTGTTGTTTCTCATCTATGGTGGCAGGAATGGTTTTAAAGATATTAAGTGAAGTTTAGCCTAAAGTGAAGCAGATGTAGAAGTTACGCCTGTTTTAAGACTTGAGTTCTATCATCCACCAGAAAGGTTTACTGCTATAACATTCCCCAGTGAGGGGACTCAGAACCATGGGAAAGCACATAAACTCACCTTCCTGTTCTGTAGATTCTGAGATGCATCTTAATGCTTGGGTGCTTTCCCACAGTGCGGGGCTAAAGGGCTATCATTCAATGAGGAGACCAGTTTCACGCACAGAGACTGATTTTTCAGCCTTTCCCTGAAAACCACCTTCTGCCCACGGTTAGTGAGCTAAATAAAATGCAGAGAAGTTCCACATCCCTTCTAAGTCTCCACACATCAGCCTCTTGACCTCTGTGCTCAACCCACAAGACTAGGGGGTGGAACCCAGGTACGTTTTTCCTAAAGAGATTCTTGGACCTTCAGAGGTTCCCAGCAGCCCTTGAGGATCAATGCAGGGAGGTAAAACCAGTGGTTTCAGTAACAGATCTGGCCCCGTATCTTTTCCCTTGTTATTTTTTTTCTGAGCACTGGAGGACAGAGAGGAGGATCCACTCCATAACTTAGACCAACAGCTGCCTCACCGGTTTGAACTATTCGTGTATTTTAACTGGAAGATTGTCAGCAGACTGACATATTGAGTGATTCTTTGAAAAAAAATGCTATCTTGCAAAATAAACCTGTTTATAGGAAATGCTATTGGGGAAGGAGTATCATTTAGCCCCTTTGCAATTCTATTTTAAAATCGTGGCCTATTAAAAATGGAATTTCTTGTTCTAATCAGTGTTACTTACATGACATTCATAGACAACCAATTTTGTTGTAAAAGAAGGAGACAAGAAATGCTTTGAATATTGTCTTTCAGAGCTCATGGAAGCCCAAGCACTATTGTGTAGGCTGAGCCATTGGAGAATGTAGGCTGAGCCATTGGAATGGAAGACATTCAGTGAACAATACGTGAGGTTGATCTGTGGCTCCTCCCTAGCTGTGAAGCTACAGCAGTGGTGTTGACCGCGGTTAGTAGGCTTTTGCAGTTCAGTTGTAGTCTCTGTCTGTGTGTCCTTCTGCCTCTTCGTCAATCAAGTGATAGTGTAATATGAATTCTGAACTTTGCTTTAGGACAGCCCAGAGGGAACATATATGCCAGGAAAGATGCATTACTTAATGGCCTTCCCTGATAACAAGGGCAAAAACAGGGCTCACTTGAGCTCTGGCCCAATAGTAGCAAAATTGCTGTGCAGAGGGAATTGTCGTCTTGAGGGGTCACTCTATAACTGTGCCATCCAAAACAGTTGCCACTGGCCACAGGTGACTCTTGAGGGCTTGAAACACAGCTAGACTGAATTGAGATGTGCTATCAATGCAGAATACACATAGGACTTTGAAGGGAAAGAAAAAAGAAAAGAAAAGAAAAGAAAAGAAAAGAAATGAAGGAAGAAAGGAGAGAGTGAAAGAAAGAAAGGAAGGAAGGAAGAAAGAAAGAAAGAAAGAAAGAAAGAAAGAAAGAAAGAAAGAAAGAGAGAGAGAAAGAAAAAGAAAGGGAGGAAGAAAGAAAGGAAGAAAGGAAGAAAAGCGGGAGGGAGGGAAGGAAGGGAGGGAGGAAGAAAGAAAGAAAAGAAACATCAATGATTTTTATATTGATTCCATGTTGAAATGAAAATGTTTGAGATATACTGAGTGAAATAAAACATATTATTAAAATTAATTCCACCCATTACTCTTTACCTTTTTAATGTGTCTCCTAGAAAATTTTAAATTGTGTAGATGCCCCACATCATATTTCTAATGGGCAGTGCTATTCCAGAATGAGAAAGAACACCCACATAATTTGAATGAAACTTGTCAGGATCCAGGAAAGAAACTTGACTAGTGATTGGATAATGATATAAACCATCTTGCAACCTGGTTTCGATGGCTGGTCACAGCTGGGCGCTCCAGAGGTGAACTGCATGGGTTGAAATTGGGCCAATCACTCAATCTCTGTTTCTTCATCGGCAAAGTGAAGGGAAGAACGATGGGCCATTTGTTGCCCTAGGGTTAAAGGGAAATATATGTGTAAAGTGTTTGGTGTCAGGTCTGCTAGACGATGCACCGAGAAAAGGAAATTCTAGTATCACCGTTGTCTTAGTCGACTCAGGCTACTCTCACAAAATCCCATAGATGGGGTGGCATCAACAATGCAAATTTATTTCTCACAGTTCTGGGGCTAGAAGTCCAAGATCAGGGTGCCCGGCACGGCCACATGCTGGTGAGACCCCTCTTCCTGGCTTGCAGATGGTTGAATTTTCACTGTGTGCCCATGAGGGGGAGAGAAGGAGAGAGAAAGCCCTCTGATCTCTTCTCACAAGGGCGCTAATCCCATCATAAGAACCCTGCCCTTCTGACTTCTTCTAAACCTAATTACCACCCAAAGGCCACACCTAATACCATCACACTGGGGGTTAGGGATTCACCGTATGAATATGGGGTGGAGGGGGAGACACAAACATTCGGTCCATAACAATAGTTTGAAAAGTCAGATCAGAAATAACTCTGATGTCAATTTGCACTTGGTGAAGTTGTTTAACAAAACCTTTGGGACAGTGCAGGCTCTTGTGTGTGCTCCTGTGTGCTAGGCACAGTGTTTGCTGGATACTGAGCAGGTGCTCTTGCCTTCTCCTCACGTGCTGAGAACTTGCTGGAAAGGCAGGATCTCAGGCCCCACCCAAACCTGTTGAATCAGAATCTGCACTTAACCAGATTCCCAGGGGCTTCCAAAACACATGTAGTTTATGCTGGTACTATCTAGAGATTCACGAAGGAGGAAGCCTCACCAGCAAGGTGTTCAAAATCTAGTGGTTATGTGTTTGCGTGGGGGTGAGGGTGAGTCAGAAGACAGTAGGGCAATTACACAGTTGACGTTAAGGGAGCCCAATAAAAGACATCCTTGCTCCCCTGTGATCCAGAACTAACTGTGGAGCAGACAAAGTACTAAGGCAGGCGGGGATTAACATATCAACTTTATCACCAAGGATCTGGGGAGCCCATGGCTCAGAACATGGCTTCTTGCCATAGAACCCCAGAAATAGAGACTTACTCATTAGCACACAGGCAGTGCTTCCCCAAAACAAAAAGGGGAGGGGAAAAGCATGCTCAGAGTACTAATTTTCTATTGCTGCCACACTACCAAATTACCATGAATTTAGCAGCTTACACCACACCCACTTATTAGCTCATAGCTCTGTGGGTCAGAAGTCCAGCTGGGCTCCACGGAGTTCCCAGTGCAGACACAAGGCCAGAAACCAAGGTGTTGGCCAGGCTGAGCTCTTATCTGGAGGCTTTGGGGGGAATGCACTTCCAGGCTTCTGCAGGTTATTGGCAGAATACAGTTCCTCAGGACTGCAAGATAGGGATTTCCATGCCAGTTGTAGCCAGGAGTCTCCTACAGTGACTGCTCTCTATTCTTGCACGTGACTCCCTCCATCATCCAGCCAACAATGCATGCACATCAGATCATTCTCTACCTCATTTCTGCCCCAGCCTAGGGAAACTCTGCTTTTAAAGGTCTCATGTGATTAGATGAGGCCACCGGGATAATTGTCCTTTTGGTTGACTCCAAGCCAACTGATCAGTGACATTGATCACGTTAGAAAAATTCCTTTTGCCATGTAACATAGCCAGGGCATGATACCCCATCCTAGTCACAGTCCTATAGATTAGGGTGGGAAGTCTTGGAGGTCCATTTTAGGATTTCGCCTACTATGCCTGGCTTCCTTCCCAAAGTTACTAACCAAACAATTTAGTATTTTATGGTGGAGGATGAATGGGGTTGTGGCAAGAGGCCAAGAGGTTTACACCAAAGAATGTCACTCCACACAGAAACCAGGAATGCCATTCCACATAGAAACCTGAAATCACCACTTCCCTCTTACCCACCCCACTCCTCAACGTATTCAAATAGCTATAACACAAAGTAAAATATAGTTCAAGGGTCACTCAGAGGACATGGAGAACATGAGGAAGCATATATTTGGTCCTTGAGAGAAAATTTTACCTGAGGCACAGGGATCTGACCCCCCCCCCAAGATGGTGATGGGAGGTAGCCCTTAATCCTGCAGGAGTGTGCAGAAGAGCTCACTCTGAAGTTGGGGTGCATAGGGGATGCATTCTGTGACAGGGTCTGCAGAGCAGTGGTATAGCAGATCAATCTGGAAGTACTATATGAAATTAATAGAAGCTCCTTTGTGGGAGACCTTCGCAGGAGATCTGGTGAATGGTCATGAGAACCTGAACCAGAATGATGGCAACAGGGATAGAAAAGGGGGATAAATTATAACAAAGAAACCAAAAAAAGGACTTGGTAGCAGATTGGATGAGGTCAAAGATAAATCCATGAACCCAACTTTAGAAACCAGAAGGATGATGGTGCAATGAGCAAAGCAAGCAGAGCTAGGTTGGGATGGGAGCCGGTGAGTTTGACCTTCGGTAAAATGTGCATGGCAAATGTTAATTTTCTCACATGTCTTCCATCTTCAACACACACACACACACACACATACACACACGCACACACTCACACACACACATATCTCAACTTTGGGCTTTCCCTCTCCTGGCCACCCCACCTCTTCCCTCCCTCTTCCACCAAGCACCTACCTCCTCCCTCCCTACATCCATTCGCTGCCCCCCATCCTCTGCTCCACTGAATGTCTTCTTGCAAAGGTCACCATGTCTCCCCTAGAGACAAATCCAATGTAATTATTTCAGTCCTCATCCCCATGGCCCCTCCTGGGCCTTGGCCTTTGACACATGCCTTTCCTCTCAAAATTCCCATGTTTTAAAGACTCTATTCTCTCCTCTTTCTCTTCCTAGCTCAGTCTCCTTGGTGGTTCCATCTTTTTCTAATCAATTCCTTAGATGTTGATGATCTCAGACTCTGTCAATGTTCTCTTCTCCGCAGACACAGTCTCTGTACGATGTGAGGCCACTGTAGATTTGGGAGAACCTCTGCCCTCAATTCCTGGCTTTTTTCCTAACCAGCATCCACAGCTCCATTCTGTTCATCCAAAGCCAGATTCTCCTGTCTACCTCTAAACCCCTCCTCTTCTGGTCTTCTCTACCACTGGTAGAGGCACCTGGGGCAGAAGTGGGGAAGGCTCCTCTCTCCTCCCACTACTGCCCCCTCTTCCATCTCCATTGTTCCCACCTTCATGCAGATGTTCACAATTCCTGTGTGACAGCCACCGTAGCTCCCCCCCATCTCTACCCTCTCCCACTCACCTCGGACAGATTTACTTCCCTCTCACATCTATTAGTCACGTTGTTCTCCAGATTTCAAGGCTCTGATAGAACTCTTTGACCTCACTCTGAAGTGAAAATTTCTTCAGGTTTGTAAGCTGCCTATCACCTGTGTTCACGTCGGCCAGCCTTGTATCATGGTGAGCACACTGATCCCAAGTGCACACTGACTATACGTACACGTGGACATGTGGCTCTATTTCACAAATTCACATCTTTTCCTGCTGATCCTTCTGCCAGGAGTGCCTTCTCCTCTATCCCCTCTCACCTCCCTAAACACTTCCTCCAGCCCTGCCAACCACCTGGTAAAAACCTACCTGGCCTCCAGGAGTCACATCAAGTATCACCTCTACTATGAAGGAAGGCCTTCCTGAGCTCACCAGGTGGTATGCTCTTTTCTATTTCCTGTATCTCCTCCCACCATCTTCCTGGAGCCATAATAGCCTGTGGACACTCAGTAACACCATGACACTCCATTCCTCTCCTCTATTTGTCCTTTGTTACCAACTAGCCTAGCACTCCACCTGGCACATGGAAAGCTTTAGAGAAATGCTGAGGGAAGGCAATCAGATATTTCATATCTGGGAAAGTCCCAAAGATGTCATTTTGAACAAGTGGAGGCAAGAAAGGACTAGAAAGCCATTTAATACTTATTACGAATTTAAAAGCTAAACGGACCTTGACTTACTCCTCAAACTCTGTGGATGGCCAGAAATAACTTCAGACTGTGACTCCTAAACATTTGATATTTGCAGTGTAAAGAATTTCAGGGATGGTATCTAATGGAGACGATGAGACAGGAGAGGATCAAACTGGCAGATGAGATTAGAGCTTAATTTTTCAGAGCTCTACCAAGGATCCCCAGAAAATACATAGTTGTGGCCAGAAAGAAACATAGCTCATCATGCATTCAGACCCATATGTGGACGTGTGTGTGCGCGCGCATGTGCGCAGGCACAGAACAAAGTGACTTTGTCAAGTTTCCTAAAGTGTCTGAGCACAAGGTTCCTCGTGGGTAAAATGGAGATGGTAATGGTGTTGTGGTAAGGATTCATGATGTGGTTGCAGCAAGGTGTATAAAAGCATTTTGGCCATTACCTGGCAATTAGTAGCACTCAGTAAGAGGAAGGGAGAGAGAAAGAAAGGCAGGGATCCATGGGAGAGAGCTGGAGGATGAGGGAGCCAAACTGAGCTCTTGCTGCCACAAACACCCAAAAGGTCTTCACTCTTACAGTTTAGCAACTCTTTGGGCAACCTCCGCAGGTGCCGCCTTACCTGCCGGTGTCCCTCCTCAGCTTAATGGTGTGGCCTCATGTGGCCTCAAGCCTATTGAAGACAAAGTGAGAGGACAAAGTGAGGCCACTTCCAACAGACAACACATACCCCTTTTAAACTTCGCTCGCTTCTGCCCTCGCTTTTAGATTAAAAAAAAAAAAATCTGGGGTTTTCTCTCGGAACACTGAAATATTAGGTGTGTAAAGAAAACATTTGCTTTTCTACTTTGCTCCTTCTCTTTCTCAGCCTCTGACATGGAAAGGCTTCTCAGGGTCTCATGAGAGACTTTCCAGGGTGGTTTCCAGAGACTTTCTACTGGGTCTCTTTAGTATGAATTTGGCTGTCTGGTTAGTCTGACAGTTGTGCATTCCTCCCCATGCTTATTAAAAGTGAACTTGCTAACTTCAGGGTACATTTAATATTTCTTACCTTATCATTCATAATTAGTGCAAATGATTTTTCCCTGCTCTGTTTTTTTTAATCTTTATGGAGTTATTTTATGTATATGCAAACCGCAATCTTGGTGTTTTGTTTTGTTTTGTTTTAAGGATGCTCCTTGGAGACAGTACCTATTTAATTGCTTTAATCTTTCATCATAGGGCAATCTTTCAGAACCTCTTATTATTTTAGTTGTCCTTTTTGCTTTGGCAAAAAATATAAGACTAAAGAGCTGTAAATCTTGTTCTCCTGCCTATTTAAACAGCGTCTGGAAATCTGAAATAATTACCTCCTTTCTTTGTTTGAAAATTTTTTTAAAGATATATTAATATTGTGGAGTGAAGTGGAAGCTTTAGGTCTGCAATTTTTGAAATGCTCAAATCCTAAGGCTTTGAAGAATGGTGTATTTTCCATGTTAATCATTCAGTGCTGAGCATTATCAATATAAGAGGCTGATCCAGTAATACAAAGATCAGAACATTGCATGTAGATACGCAAAGGAAAGAGAAGTAGCTTCAGATGACTTTGCTCAATGGGTTTACCTATAACTGTACACGCAGCAGCATATAGTAAGTGATTCATATATGACTAGTATCACGTGATGGTTATTTTCAATAATAATTGATATTATTATTTCAAGAATGTTATTGTTATTTCAAGAATGAGAGGTTTCAGTATAATCTGCACCCTTAGCATAGGGAAGGAGAGTAAAGCAAACAAGGAGGAAATATTTCTAAATTGTCCTATTCAAAGTAAATTATGATAATGTTTACCTATTGGTTTGTTTCTTTCAAAAGATGTATTCAAAATTATTTATCTTCATGGCTTTAAAATACTTGTTTTTACTTCTTGTATTTTACCTCTGCCATAATACCAATTTTCAAGTGTTTTGGCATTAAGTTAGGGTTTGATTTTAATTTCACCTTGAACTTTGATTCACTTTTACATTCTCCAAATGTATTTCTAAGGTTCATAAATAAATCACATTAGCATCAAATACAGAGCTTTAAAAAGGTGATTGTATGTAAGATAAAGATTCAGTACTAGCTAGCAGTGGAAAACATTGGTTAAAGTCCCCTAAAACCATGTGCAAATGTAACAGTTCATTTGTTATTTGCTGGTTTACTGTTTTAAGCTATTTTTGTGCCAAAGCCGGACAATACACTATAAAAATCTCCAGTGCTAAAACGTGTGAGGGGCAATCGGCCAACAATAAATAAATAAATAAATAAATAAATAAATAAATAAATAATAAGTGGCAGAAATTTAGTTTTTATACTTGCATGTATTACAATTAGAATGAAATTCATCAACTACCAATAAATTTGGTGTTTGCTGTCAGTATATGTATACAATTTTTATTTTCCTACTTTCTGTTCTTTCAGAATGTGTACACGGAATGAATCCATCTAGAGATGTTCACGGTATGTTGGATTCCAAATTATATTTTTTAAATAAAATATGCACATTCATACGTGCATATACATGATTTTTATCTATGTAAATATATAAATAACCTATGGCATAAATTAGCCAAATAACTGAGGCTCTTTTTTTTTTTTTGCTGATTCAAAAATACTTAAAAGCTGTTCTTCATATTGTAAATACCAAACCATATAAAACATTCCAATGAAACTTTAAATGATACCCTCAGTCCTGCAGAGTAGTTTACCACAGGTGTATTCTGCTGTTATTAAATGACTCTACATGACTCTCTGAAAAAAAATAGAGCTTGGCTTCTATCTGTTATAATCTAGTTTATTACCTTTGTTACAGCAGTGGCAAATGCAAAATTTTTATGAGGGTAAAATGTTTACTAAGCATCCTAAATTTGAAAAAAAAATAATTAAAAAAATTTCTCAGTTTGCTACTGGAGAGCTGCACGATTATATTAGAGTGAACAGTTCACACATCAAGCACCACATCCTATGAAAACATTCATATGGAGGAAGGATATGGTGGCAGAACTAAAGAATCCTGTCCCCAAAGTAATTAGATTTCAAAAGTAAAATAATCTCAAAGCCACTCTGGAGGGGGGTGGGGCGGAATGTTTAAACTCCAATTTTGAAAACTGGAAGGTGTCTATAGCAGGTTATTTGCACAGACATTAACATGTTACTCTTCACAAAAATGTTCTCCATCTTTGTGACATTATATCAACTGCACCAGTTTGTTCCAAAAACACTAGCCAAATACATTCTCTGGTTTTTATTTCATTGAAATGGTTCACTGAAATAGAAAAAAACTTCTTCTAGAAATATTATATTTTTGGAAATGTAATTTTAGAAATATGTTACAGAAGAGAATTTTGATTTAAGAGAATGGTTGAGATTCTAATCCTATCTTTAGGCATATTTTATTTTTGAGAGGGTTTTAAAACAGCAAAAGTGTAAAATATTTAGGTATTTTGAGACCACTTAGTTATATATTTGCCTAACGTTGAAAAGAAAACGTCAAGGGGCTGTTATTCTTCCCAATGAAATCGATATTTTTCTTCCAACTAATCAAATAGTACTTTTTAAATTCCCTGTGTAAACTTACATTTCAGTCCTGTTATGAGCATTATTGGAATTTCCCCCACGCAGCAAATTTGGAAAAAATCCATCTTATAGTATCCGCCCAACACATCGCTTCGTTGTGGGGTTTTTTGTTTTTTGTTTTTGTTTTTTTGTATTGTGACAAGAGTAAATTTCACTATTATTCCAGGCGTGAATATGGCGATGTTTCCTTTCCTTCCTTGGAGAGGCAGAGGAAGGGAAATTCTATATTGCCGCTAAAATGGGCTCTTTAGGTGGGAAGGAACTGTTCCTGTCGTATGCGATGTTAATGAACTTTGTACGGTCTGTAAAAAATCTTTCAGAGTAAGGGACTCCAGGTACATCTTAGCTGAAACTCACGCTGCCTGCTTTCCATTCATTTTAGTTCCTCGACTAGGAAGGTTGCTGCTTTTTGTTCGTTTCTGGTTTTCAAGTGCGCACCGCACGGCGCAGTTAGAGCCAGCGCAGGTCCTGGGAACCTTAAATGCGCGGCGGCCGGATTTAGAATAAATCAGCAAAAGCTCTTCTCGCTCTTATCATTCCTGTCGACGTTCAAACTCGACATTTATTGGTTGAAACTCGGCTGAGCAGTGCCCACGGTGCTGCCGTTGAAGGGCTAAATTTGGTGCATCTATCCGCGTACCTCTTTTCTAGGGAAAGGAACTCGACCCCCGCCGGGGAGACCGCCGCGGAGAGTCCGGTCCGCAGCCCCTCGCAGGGTTTAGGGTTTCAAACCGCCCGAGCCCCAGAGGAGCCTTCTTCTCTGACCTTCCCGCAGCGCGAATCACCCCAGTCGGCTACATCTCCCGAGTCAGAGCCCATTTTCGCCTTTGCCGCACCCTTGAGCCCCACCCTCTAGGTCCGCGGGGGTCCCTGGGGATGCACGTCGGAGGCTGTCCCCAGGAGCCCTCGGTGGGCTCTGACAGCGACGTATTGGAGCCGCGGCAAAGGGGTTTCAGTCGCCCCAACTCATCCCGAGGGCCGGCAGCGTCCGAGCCCGGCCGGGGGGCGGCAGACAGGGAGGCTTGGCCCCTGCGCAAGGGTTGGAATCGCGGGGCCAAGGTGGAGAAGGGATTTGGGGGGTCTTTACTCCTGAACTGCGGCTTCTTCAACATCATTTTTAAGGAAAAAGCAGGTTTTCGGAGACCCCAGACCCATGAAAACAAACAGCATGCAGCAAGTTGCTGGTTGTTCTCGGGAGTGTCACGGGGGTCCGGGAGAGGAGCCAGGGGACGGCCCACCTGGGGACAAGCTCGGAAGGGCAGGAGGGAGCCGAGGCCGCGGGCCCGGCGATGGTGCGGCGAACGCCAGGAGCACCGATGGTGGCGAGCTGCCCAACCGCGGTGTGCGTGCACGGGGGGTTCGGGAAAAGACTCTGACGCGAGCTGGTCAGGACAGCGGAGACCCCCGCGGGAGGGCTCCTGCGCCTCCAGCTCCGCCGCCCGGGAGAGTAGGGGCGGGAAGCGGCCGATTCCAGTCGGTTCTTCCCTAACTGGAGTTGCTACCAGTGCGACCTAAAGGCCAGGGGGAGGGCGGCCGAGTCCCGCGCCATCGGGGGCGTTCCCGGGCGCCCGGGGCGGCAGCGAGGGCGGCTGCTGCCCCCTGGCGTCCGCCCCGAGCCCGCGGCCCGCAGCGCCTCCCGCGGGACCGCCTCCAG
>LNAC01000045.1:3553153-3610532 GCA_002007465.1 Ailurus styani | reverse complement strand
AGGGGGCGCGGGGGTGGGTACCCGCGGGGGCTGCCTCCAGGGAGGGCTGAAAACAACCTGGATGCCCCGAGAGGCGTCCACGGAGGGGGGGTCGGGCGCTCTCTGCCAGAGGTCCTTAGCTTTGCTGTAAAGGAGAAAAAGTTTTAACCCAGCTCCGGCAGGCCTGTCTGCTCCCATGCTTCTGGCCCGACCCCTGGCTGGACACCCAAGCCCTTCAGCCTCCCTCCGAGGAAGGCATCAGGAAACGCAGCTACTTTTATACTTTCGGGTCAGTGAAAATAGACTGGCAGGGAAAACTGTCAGGGCTTCCTACCCCCACCCTTCTTTAACAGCCCCATCGAAATTAGCATGTCCAAAGTCCACGGAGGGCGTAGTTAACTTTGCAAAAGTTTTCTGAAGAGTTTTTTGCAGCTTCTAGTCTGCTCCTGCCAGAAGCCGCAAGCAGCGAATCCTGTTTCTTTTCCTGGAACCCTCCTGAACCTTATCTCGGGCTCACCTAGATTAAGCCCGGGGCCTGGAAAGGTGGCAAGACCGACTTCGGCGAGTCGGGGTCTAACCCGCTCGCGGCAATGCTGTCTGAGGACGTGGGTGGCGTGAATCCCGCCACTTCAGATGAACAGCTCAAGGGGTCTTCGTTCCCTGGAGCCCCTAATCTTGCCCCAGCGTCGAGCTGCCTTTGAAACCCTCGGCCTTCAACGGGGATATGGAAAGAGCACTCGGCGTTTTAAAACAACCACGGCCTCCCCACCCCCGAGGCACACACCCGGCCTGCCGCAAACTGTAGAAATTTAATTTCGGCGGTGGGGATTCTATCCTGTCTTGAGGGGGTTTAAGAAGGGACAACTTGTTAGTACAATCTGTAGTCATTTCCTGTTCTTTGAAAGGGCTGAGAAAGGCAGGTGGGGGGGCTGGAGCTGTAAAGATCAGCTACTCTTTCTTCGTAA
The DNA here is from genome assembly GCA_002007465.1 of Ailurus styani. Taxonomy (NCBI): domain Eukaryota; kingdom Metazoa; phylum Chordata; class Mammalia; order Carnivora; family Ailuridae; genus Ailurus; species Ailurus styani. The sequence continues at coordinate 3,609,588 of LNAC01000045.1, read as the reverse complement.
GGTAACTATACCCTTTAAGGGGAGATTAATTTAATATAAGCTTTTTTTTATAGTTACAGGCCTCTACTGGATCTTGATCTAGTTTGCAACGGACAGTGTTCACTTTTTTTATAAAGTACTGTGGGAGTTCTTTAATTTTAAACTTCATGCACCTTCCGAACTTACATTGATTCCTAGAACAAAACAAAATGTGTCATTGCCTGTGCCTCTGGAAGTGCTTCAGTGTTCGGGAAGCAGAGGTTTTGAGGGGGAGGGAATGAGGAATGGTCTGAGCGGCCCAACTGGACTATTTCCTTGCTCTCCTTCATCTCTATAGATTTGGGTTGGGAGCCCATTTCAATTTTAAATCATTCTAATCTTTACCTAAACGGGCTCCTCTAGCCTGAAGACAGGACTGAGTCCCCTCAGTGACTGGGGACTAGACAGGGCTTGGCCCTGGGGCCACTTTCAGATAAGAGCAGAGGGAAGACACAAGCTGATAATGGGCCAAAGGGTCATTTAAACCCGGTGCCCCTGACACACCAACAGAGTGGGTTCTAAGAGATCTGTGGCTTCCTTTGGGGTAAATCAGGATCTCTTCTGTATGTCCCCTCCTCTGCCAGGAACCAACGCCCAGACATATCAAAACACTAAGTGATGAATAATCTTCAGGAGGTGAAGTGATGGAGTTTCTCAAGCCACCCCGCGAAAAACATGATTTTTTTCTAAAAGACTGAAAAAAATATCATATGACTTGCTTTTATGAGGCAGCAGGGAATTGTTTTAGTAGAAATCTTAGTAACCAAAGAGATTTCTTTTTCCAAATGACTTTTGACAATTCACTTAAAAAAAAATCGAATTTGTTTTACTGAGTAATAGTTTGTCGTCTCCTAAATGACCAAGGCATAGTTCTCTTGAAAAAAGTTCAAGTGGGTCTTGAGAACATATGGGGAAAGGGAAGGACAGCGGAGAAATGAGGCCACTTGAGTAATATCTGTCACCACTCTGTCCCCATCAAGAGAGGCCTCTTCCTGAAGGAAGCTTGCTCCCTGCACAACTGAAGGGGCTGACAGAGTTTTCAGTGAGGGAACGAACCCAAGTTTAGGTAGAAAGGCAAGCTAGTCTTCAAAATGTGACTGTGTCCGGGCTGATTGCTTCTGTATCTTTGCCCCACTCCGCACTTAGTCACCTACCCACCTCCCGGACCATTTCTATAGAAATTACTACTTGAAAATGTGAATTTCAAATAAGCCCCAGACAATCTTTGTAAGTAGGTAATCAGTAGAGAATGATTATATTCCCTATACGAAGGAGGAGAAAATGTGAAACAGTGATAAAGTCTGATGATATTGATGAACAGAGCATTTAAGTGATTCTTTCCTAGTCTCTGAAATATGTGTAAATCCCGTTTGAGTCTTAGAAACTAAAGGGAGACTTCGAATTATAAATTTTCCCTTCAAATAGATTAAAATCTTCCTATTTGCTTATTCTGGACCCCAAAACATATCTCGCCCTTATTTTTCCCAGGGAACACCTTTTATTTTTTTAGTGTAGAAAAGAGATCTATTTTACTACTGGGAAAATCTTAAATTCGCTACGTGTTACCCACTATTTCCAGAAGCAGCCTAAGGTGCTATGTAGATGACTTAGGATATATATATACTTTTAAATACTGCAATATTACAGTTTATTTAGGCCCTGGTACACCAGGGTCCAAAGGCATAAACATGCCATCAGCAAGTTCAGAGGTTTTGGATGCTAATAGTCATATTCTTTCCGTAAGAAAGCAGTAAGTAGTGTTTCTATCGGCAAGATTGCAGTCCCTACGTACGCATTAAATGTCATCTTGGCTGAATTCTGGGTTCCACTCCACAGCTTTCTTTGAAACTCTGGAAAATTAAGGGATTTGAAATAAATGAATTGTAACTGTAATTTCAACCTAATTAGAGTTGTTTGAAATGCCAGTTTGAACTGTGAACTGCCTAGCCAACGGCAGTGTGAGGAGACCCATGAAGTACATAGGAGGGTTGATGTTTTGCCCAACTTCCTGATACTTTAAAAACAGAGAAGTAAAACAAAATATGAGATATCCTTTGACTAGCAAGTCCCTTCTTGTCTGTTTGGTCTGTGTTAAAATGTAAATGTTTGTGTTTCCTTACCTATTGTTTATAGCTTTTCATTCCAGTTCCTTCTTTTTTTTTCTGTTTGAAGTGAGGCTTTTTTTCATGCTCTTCTCATTGTCTATCAGTGGGACAATCTGTATCAAATTAGCAGATGTTAGTTTTAATTTTTTTTTAAATTTTTTAATCTAGTCTAAGTGTGCTTGTTAACAATTTAATGATATATATGTTATTAGCATAATTTACTATTATCCCCTTTTCTCCTGCCAAAAAAAAAAAAGAAAAAAGAAAAAAAATCCCTCTGAGATCAATAAAAAAAAACAAAAATTATCTCTGAGCACCCACATATCTTTGACTTTGCTGCATTTTTTTTTTTAGAAAGGGAAAGGGTAGGAAGGGTTAAACTGCTAATTGTGTTAGTCTTAAATTCCAACATCAACAACCTTTCATATTTAGCCACCATGATCATTTTACTCTATATTTGTTTCTACTTGGTGAAGGTCTCCTGCGTTTGCCAAATTACTGACAAGGATAGTTTTGGAAAGATGAGAGAGGAGCAGGCAGGGAGCACTATGAGAGGAGCCAGTGGGAGGAAGGTGATTTAGCATACATTTTGGAAGATAGACAAGATTTACTTATTTTAACCTCTTCACAGATTCTGCCCCAACAACGAGTTTTTCACTTTGAAAACCATGTAGTTAAGTATAACGAAATGTTGGATTAAAATAGAGAAGCCAGGTCACCACAGGGAGATGGGGATGAGGAAGTAAAAATATGTGTTCAAGGAGGGCATTTCAACACTGTGAGCTAATTTTACAGAGGGAAGTGAAAATAGGAAAAAAAAAGTGGAAAAATTTTTCAGAGACTGAAAAAAAGCAGAATAGAGCAAGCACATTTTGTGGGAATAGGGAAAAAAAGGTAAAATATGTAAATAACTGATCAGGGAGATATATTTCAATGATGTTTTTGAAACAAAAGGGAATTGTCATATTACTGCTCTTAATTAAAAGGCAACAAACACACTTATAATGAGAACTAAATATCTAATTAGAGAGTGCTTGGGGAATAAATAGCTGTGTTTTTAAATCTCCTTCATAGAAAACATGCCCAGCGTTGGGATGGAAAGGATTAGAGAGAAAGATAAAAGGCCCAGACCGTGCTCCACAGAGCAAGTGGGATAAGACAGGTTTAGAACATGCCTACCTATTGCTGGGCGGGCTCGTTCTCCTGGTCCCCTGGCCCCTTGTGGTGAGATGGCTGGTCCTCCCTGTCATACTCCTCAGAATCCAAGAGTTGAAGCATCACAAGGAATAAAAGAAATAGATGGTCACCTGGGTGACACAGGGAAGGGGTAATGGCCAAGCCAGCAACGAAGATGGGCATTTCGAGAAACAATGCGTTTGCTATTGTACAAGGGAGCCTAGGGCAGCCTTATTTACAGACAGAAAAGGGGATTGAAAATATAGGTATTACCCCCAAATGATGTCGTGGTGCTTAGGTAAAAAGGAAGAATAATCACTGGAGAATTCATTGCTGTCACAACTCAAATACAGAATGAAAAAAGTGATTATATCATTGGAATGATTAACACAGAATTCACTACTGAGAAAGTACCATGAGGAGTATCAGAAATGATAGGAATAGGTACAACTTGGGGCATTTTGATTTGAAATCCTACGGCCACTTTAAAAAGTAGAAACAATGGAAATAGAACTAATAATAATTGTCTAGCCTCTAAAAAGTCATCTCTGGAAGAGTCAAATGATGGCCAAGAATTCGATCCAGCTGCACAAACCATCTTCATGTCATGCTATTGAGAGCATTTTACCTTGAAATTGCTGCTTTTTTATGACCTGAATATCAAAAATATTTATCCACCAGTTTTCTTCAGTAGCCCTTTTAGGAAATCCATTCCTATTCAACTACATTAAAGGAATTCTTGAAGATCAGCTGGGCTTGGGGAAAACCTCAGTCATCTATCAGGACATAGTTGACACATCTAGGGGAGCCACAGATATAAAAATGCCATGTAGTTCCACTCCTGAGTTCAGAGCAGTACATGAAAGTGAGCACCCCTCTTCTCTGAGGTCTGTTGATTTTGCAATTAGTAATGAGCAAAGAGTAGATGTCTGATTTTTTGCCTTGCATGCCAGAATTCCCAGCTACTGATAATCAAAATAAGAGAAGCAAGGTGGGGGTCCCAAAGAGGAACTGCAAAGGAGAGTTATTCAAGAATTGTCAGCAATTCAGTTGTAAAGATTGAATTTAATTTTGGCAGAAATAAGTTTAAACACCTAAAAGCAAAGCGAACCCTGTGAGGTCTGTCAGTGGACGTCTGGATAAGCGAGAGATGGGTCAGGTTATACACTGACAAAAACAAGACATTGCATTTCTCAGATATTAAGATGATTACATTCAGGAAAAGGCATAGCTTTCGAAGTCCCTGCTGTAGTCAGTCTTGTCGCAGCTGCACCATGTGACCTTAGGTGGCTTTTTTAGGTGAATGTTCTAGGACTCCAGAATTTATATTTAGTTCAGCATAATGGAATTCAAAGAGATTCTTCCCATTAATAATTTCCCATTGTCTTGCTATTCCTTTGCAAACTTAAAAAAGATCACTGGAGCACCTGGGAGGCACAGTCAGTTGAGCGTCCAACTCTTGATTTCAGTTCAGGTCGTAATCTCAGGGTTGCAAGATTGAGCCCATTACAGGCTCTGCGCTCAGATCAGAATCTGCTTGAGATTCACTCCCTCTTCCTCTCCCTCTGCCCTTCCCCCTGCTCTCTTGTGCAGGCACACTCTCTAAAATAAATAAATATTTTTTTAAAGGATCTCTTAATATATATTTAATTTTAAAACAATTAACACATCAATGGCATAAAAGTTTACAACATTGCTGATGTCTGCATCTGTCCCTTGGTTTAGGTAGTGGCTCTGGGGGATGTCCCCGATGGCACTCTGGTCACTGTGATGGCGGGCAATGATGAAAACTACTCAGCTGAACTGAGAAATGCCACCGCAGCCATGAAAAACCAAGTTGCGAGATTCAATGACCTCAGGTTTGTCGGTCGGAGTGGAAGAGGTATGTATCTGTCAAAACTAAAATGGGAGTGCAGAGTCTTACATGTTAGCCAATCCAAATTTCAAAACTTCTAGAAGTGTCTGTGATGTTCTAGAAGTGTCTGTGATGTTCTAGAAGTTTCTGTGATGGTATCCCTGGAAGCACAGTCTTTCTTGTTGATATTGCTACTTCAAGCTTTTAAAAAATACTGATTTGAAATGTATCTTTTCAAGAGTCTACCTTTACTTTGTTGCTTTCTATTATTGAATTAGTTTAAGAGTGATTTGGAACATGCAAAGCATGAATTGTAAATTTCAAGGAAATTCCTCCCATCTTTACAAAAATGTAAAAATATAAAACTCACCATCATGGATACTAAGATTATACAACTGGTAATCTCTACTTGATAATTATCAAAATGTATATCATGGAAGCCTTTAACTTAGAGTCCATGTGCTATTTACGGCAAGGGACAGAGTTTCAAATGATCACTTGTGATCGTTTTAAGAGATATACAGCATATGGTTATTGAAATGTGGTTTCAAGTAAACTTACCATTTTACGATAAATATGAAGAGACAGTGATAGTACCATTCTGGTTTGGCAAATGTGATGGCATTTATGACCTTCCTGTCTCATATAATTTGGATGCGCTCTTATTATTTGGGGGCGGGGTCAGACGCAGTTAACATTTTAGTACCGATCTGTTGAAGACTGGATTACCCAAAGGAACTGTTGTGTCAGGGCAGTTCACATGTGTGGTTTTATTTTTCTGTGCCTGTTACTAAAGTATTAGAGCAGAGAGAGGAATTTTGGCCCATAATCTCCTCTGGTTTCCAGTTATTTTCAAATATTGTGTTTTTTCTGTATTGTAAGAACTGAAGTCGTATTTTATAAAGAGCCATAAGTACCAGAAGCTTAATGGAAGGAGGAAGGGTAGTTTGTTTTGAAAACCTTCATTTTCATAATATAGTATTGAATAAGCTAATGAATAAAAGTTATTTTGACTATAATAAAAAAAGACATGATAAGTACATAAACAGCAATAGATGACATTTGTATTAAAAAAAAGTAAAATAGAACCAGTGGACATTGAAACATAAGAGTAATCACTACTCTTTATAAAGGCATTCAAAAATACAAGAAAATCCGTGTTTGATTAGTCGCAGAAGGGAAGGGGTAAATGTGTGTTACTCTTTCCGACCTTCCTTTTTGCTGTCTTAACTGCCCACGGCATTTTCAAAATAGAATCCTAGGTGGAGAAAATTTAAAAAAAAACAAAAACAACCTTGTAACATGATTGAAAATATATGTTCATAATACCAACTATGTTAATAATAGGGTAATGCAAAGAAAATTATATCCACTTATTGAAAGCAGAAGAGATGCTATAACATATGAAAGCATAAAGTCATTAAATGGGTTCACTTGTTATATTAAAAGTCCCCGCCTTTCAGTAAATGGAATTCACATTATGATTCAGAGATGTGTGTTTGGAAAACATCTTGAAGGCTTCAGATGAGGATCTGGCAGAGTAGGTGAGAAGCCAATGAAACACAAAGGCCCCTATTGCCAGGCCCCTGCCTACCAGCCTAGCTAACAATCTTAATTCAATTCTTGTGGATTTATTCCATTAGGGGCGATGGCTGGGGCCCCTTGGGTTGCCTTTCCAGGGAAAGTCCTATTATCGTACTGTGCACCGATATGGGCCCCCGTGTCAGGTTTTGGTTAGAAAAGTTTAGGAAACGTGAATGAATCGTGCCTGTGACACTTTCCCATGAGAAGAGCTGTATGGCTTTGGGGCAGTGTGCGGTAAGTCAGTGATAATAAAGAATGGGATTTTGAAAGCAGCGTGCTTCCTTTTCTGGCATCGAGGGCTGGGCCCTGGTCCCTCATTGGCCATTTCTGTTTTGAGTGGGTGACTAATAGAGGTGCCTTGTGTTTACTTGGGTAACAGTGAACTGTTTCCCCAAGGTGTGGATTGTTTGCAGTTGGCTTCCTTATTCATGCCGTATGCCCTAGAGTTTGCATAAAACCCAAAGAGTGAAGTAGCTAAAACCAAGGCTGGGTTGTCTTCGGATAACCTGGGATAAGAAAATTGATGAAAATGCCATAAATGGACAATATCTGTTTTGAAGGGGTTCTGTTTCCCAGGAGTGATCATAAGCAATCCCAAATACAGGAACCCTAATTCCACGTTTGACCCGATTCCAGGTATCCTGTGTATTGTTGGTCTTGAGTGGGTTGTTTTTCTGTTTGTTTGTAGGATTTTTTTTGGGGGGGGGTCGGTACTACAAAACAAAATGAGCTGTCAAGAGGCCCCGTTTGACTTTGTCTCATGAGCTCCCTCCAGTCATAAATACAACTTGATTTTACTCTCTTGAGTATAAGTGTCAACAGCAAAGCCTGCCAGATTTTTTTTTTTTTGCAATTTGCTTCCCATTATGAAGAGAACAGATGATTCTCACTAATTTTGACAATTAGTCTTAATCTTCCTCTCTGAATCTTGTCCTTTAAAAGTTTCATTACGTTTTATGAAGCGATCGTAAGACTATTTACTGTTTCATTTTCTGTTTTTGAAAATGTGCCTGAAAACACGTCATTGGCATCAACACGCCACCGTGGCCGAGAAGGTCCTGGCTTTTGGCTCATCCAAACATTTCAATGCCAGGTTCACATTCTGTCAAACAGCACTGATCAGATGGTTTCTCCAAAGGGCTTGGTTCTCAGTTCTAAAAGAAGGGCAGAGAAAGAAACTCCCTTTTCTTTGACCGCTGCCAGTCCATGGGGTTTGGAAAACCTCACAGAAATTGCCAGAGGTTGGACATGGAAGGGTTTTTCTCTGGTCGACAAAACTGATTTGTCTGGGTGCTGGCTCCTATCCAGGATCACAACTTATAACCTCAAGTTCAGCCTGCAACTGGGAAAACCTGCCCGTCCGGCTTTTAGGGCCTTGCTGACAATATTGGCCCCTAAAAAATATCAGTGAAGGCTTCAGTAGTCTAAACCGTCTTCCTTTTTCCTCTTCCCTCCTTTTTCTCCTGGCCAGTTTAAGTCTCGTGCAGGGGATACTTACCCCTTGGGATTTGCTCCCTTTGGACTGAGTGTCTCCATAGAGCTAGACTCTGCCTTTCCAGGGCAAGAAGAGAGGGCAGACCCCCTGGGATCAGAGATGATGCTGAGCACACAGACTGTTGTTCAGGACCTTCTTCACACTTAACCACAGGTTCTGAAGAACCCGTCCCTCACTCCCGGAAAGCTCAAGTTCAGGATCAGAAGGAGTTCTCTTTGGCGAGGTTAATTAGCAGTAGCTTACCCGTCAGCTGACATCAACAATCAAGGCAGGTTATCACCGGTATTTTCAGTTACAAGAAAGTGTCTCATGGCTGCAGCTGAGAGACACTGAAGAAATTTTAGCAGGGAAATCTGTGAGTGCTTCCGTCGCTGTTGTAGTACATAATCAGTTGGAAAGGAATCCATCAATCAGGGAGGACGGCTCTAGTTAATTCATTTTAGAACCAAAGAGGAAATCTACCAGACCGTATCATCAACCACATCATAAAAGGGGGGAAGAGAATCCAGTGCAAATTTCCTCCTAATTCCTAAGAATATGATTTTTTAATCTTTTGGGAACATCATAGATAATTGTAAAAATCCTTTGGAAGTCTTCTCCCAAAGGGGAAAAAAAATATGCATGTGCTTTTCTACCCAGAGTTTCACGCACAGTTTCAGTTTCCAGGAGTGTTGAGGCTCATTTGTGGACCTTCTGGGGATGCACAGACCCCCCCCACAAGCCGAATGTCTGTGAATTTGGAACTTTGCCTGGACCATGGAGGGCCGGCCTCGCACAGGGCTGCCCCGAGTAGGGATAAGTGGAATGTGAATAAATGAATAGAGGAGGTGGACATTCTTCTTGCACCCTGTGTGTTTTGAAAACACCTCTTTTTATTATAGCCAGGACCTGGTTTGTATAATTAGGAAAATAGATCCCATTCAAAGCTCCCCCTGGCCCCCTCACCTGCCTCCCCCCCACACACACACACCTCTGCAGAGCTGCCATGTGAATTCTCCACTCAGCCCTGTGAGGTCTGGGAGTTCTCCCGTCTGTTTGAATGGGGTTTAATTCCTTGAAGGAATTTCTGTTTATGTGGACCTCCCTGACAACTTCAATCTCCCGCATTTTCAAAATCGTACCCCTTCGCAGTGCTTTTATAAATGAAATGCCTTCATCACGTTCTTGCTATGGATCTCTTCCCAGACATAATATTTACCCTGTCACAATCTGGGTTGTTGCATATTTGCGTTATGTTTGTAACTTAAGGCAGTTTCATTCTTACGGTATTTTGCATTATTTGAGGAACAGTGTGTGGAGGTTGCTTTCAGATGAGTGAAAGACCGTGGCTGGGGGCAGGGGGGTGGGGAGGGAAGGTCCATTTGAACTGTCCTTCCTGGTGTGTTCTACACGAAAAGAGACGTATCTTTATGGAGTGGTTTTACTAAGAAATGGTCGGAATGATTCACGATATTATCATAGGATCCAAATCATTCTCCCTTCCATCCCAGAGTCCCATAAAGAGGGGTAGGAAAAATTTATCTGACAACCCCAGAGTTGTTCCATGGGCAACATACAAGAAAATGAAGCTGGCAGTCAGATCTTCCGGAAAAAATACAAGAAAAAGACATGATTAAAAACGACAACAACAAAAGACCCAGCTTCTGAGACACCGAGCCCCAGGCAGCCCTAGCAAATAATTCCTTTAGATGGCAGGTCGAAAGCTGGTGGCCCTGATCTGATGGAGAATTCATCTTTAGAGATCAGGTTTCTCGTTCTGTTTCCCTTTTGCCAATAAACGGGTAGCAACACTTTCTCAAAGCAGATTCCTCCCTAACCCCAGACATTACCCTTGGCAGTCCTCGTCTTGCTAACACCATGGTGAGGACCAAGGAGGAAAGCTCTCTTGGAAACTGCTTATGCCTGGAACATAGAGTTTCACAATTTATCTTTTCATGGTTTTCTTGCTGATTTTATGAAGTGCCAGACATCACCGATAGTGTCAGACAGCTTTTTTTTTTAAGATGAAATTAATGGTATGAATAATATTTCAGAGTTGGTGGTCAGATGCTAGACTTCACCCACCCTCCACCCCTTCCATGCCAGCTGGCTTGCGTTTGGTCAAGGCGGTTCCTTTCGGTGGGGACCGAGGACTATTAATCAGAAAGAGCCTCCGAGAGAAATAATGGTTGAATGATTTTTAGAGCTTCCTGTTTCAGCAGCAAGCATTATAGACATAAACAGTGATCCAGCCAACGGCTGCAACACTGCTCTAGTTCTAATAAATCAGTTTTGTATTTTCTTTTTGTGCTGGTTGGCGAGGGGCAAGAGAGGGTGGAGAAGATGGGTTATGGAAGAGGTGAGTCTGTGTCGTTTTTTTTTTAAAGAAAAATTACTTGTTGGAAAAGAGAGAGGGTATACTGTCTGGTGACCGTTCTCTTTCTGTTGATTATGAAATGAGTTTAGATCAGTAAGGGGATGTTTATAAAGAGTCACGTCCTGTCAGTAGGCTGAGGCTCTGTGGTTTCGGAGGATCTCTTGGACTTTCAGTCAGTGGTGTGTGTGTGTGTGTGTGTGTGTGTGTGTGTGTGTGTGTGTGTGCGCGCGTACACGCGCACACGTACCCGTCCTCCCACTGAGAAGTCTTCTTGGGCCAAATTATCTATCTTTGGGACTAAATGCATGCTAATCACATCCTCTCATTGAAGCCTAAATGATGCAATTAACAAAAATTAATAAGTGAGCAGTGCGGAATGACTCGTGTTCATAGGAACACCTCCAAATGTGCCACTTTTATCTGCTCACTCTCAGGCATCAGGGACAAACTGCTGTTCTTCGAGATACGTATTTCGTACACGTGCCCGAGTGGATGGACTCCAGGCAACGTCTGGCCCCCTTCACCAGTGAGTCGCCCACTCAGCAGAGGCCTGTTTCGGTCTCTGTTCAGAACGGAGCTTTCCGTGACATGGTCCCCTTTGCCCCGCGCTGACTTTGGACTCAGGCACGTGGCCCAGCCTCTGTTGGCCTCTAGTGGGCCTGGATCCTTGTAGGGACTCTGTTTGTTGTCCCTGAACTTGTCTCCAGGGAGCATTTCAGGTCATTGAGGACCCCCAAACTGGAAGGGATCCCAATAGCCTCCTTGGAGAGAGGCTCATGGCCTTTCAGCTGCCGGATTCAAAAATGTGTGTCTTGTGATTTCCTGGTGAAGACGCATTCATTTAGAGGCTACTTAACCTGTGTTTTTCTCCAGGAAGATGTTAAGTGAATTTCCGGTTTATTTTTGAACTTAGATTAATCATGGCTTCTACCTGGAGAGTTAAGACCGCCCTTACAAATGCAGGGGTGACACAAATCGCAGATCCCTTCCTGCTCCCCCAGGCTCCCGACCCAAGGGAAAGGCTGGCGGGCATTCTCACAGGCGCTGTGTGGCCCTCCCTGAGTCACCGTAGGCAAACAAAGGAGACTCCTTGGCTGAAACCAAAGCAATGCACAAGAATAGGGGCGGTTTGAGCACAGTTGGTGATCTGTGTGCTTATCAGATCTGGGCAGACAAGGCGAGGAGGGATGGGCCTGTTCGAGGTGGAAACATGCCAGTTTGCTCAAGGCCGTGGATTTGGGTCCTTAGAGATGTTTTTCCTTCATTCTTATTTGAAATCGTCGTGTGGAGTACAATCAGTATCTATTTATCTATTTAGAATTAATGAGGAGCTGACCTAAACTCATGTCATAATAAGGCTTTGTCTGACCCGTTAAATGGTGCGTCTTCAGGATTTGCTCTGCTGGGTCTTTCCAGATTCTCTGCCTTCATCGTCTCATTGGAAGCCTCCCGGCAGCTCACCATTGGTATTTTATCTGTCTGTCTGCTTGTCGATTTTGATGGTGGTCTCTCTGAGTGGTTGTTGGCTAGGATGACTTGGACCCCATGGGACACTTGGCAACAGCTTGGAGACATGTTTGGGGGTCACAACTGGGATGGGGGACTGCTGGGAGCATCTGGTGGGTGCAGGCCAGGGACTCTGCTAGACGCCCTGCAGTACTTCGGACAAACCCCCTGACAGCAAGGTCACCCGTCCGAAGCGTCAGTCCTGCGGAGACCGAGAATGCTCCTCTCCCATCACACTTGTTCATAAGTTGTAAAATGTCTCCCTGGCCCCTCCACCCTCACTTCCTGCCTTTCTACAAAATGCATAAAGCATGTACATTAAGAAGTGCACAGAGAATAAAAAAATAAAATTAGAAAGCATCATTGAGTATTAGAGTCTTATTTTAAGGATAAAAACATACCGGTGTTCTGTATGCATAGACTCGCCCCGTCTCCGAACACCAACATACCAGCTGGGGGGCTGTGGTGTGGGGACCAGAAGAGGCTGCGGGTGGGATGGGCCACATAGCAGGAGAAGCTCTTCCTGGAAGACTCCCCCGGCCCCCCCCCCGCCGTTGCAGATGCTCCCCTGGGAATGTCCCACACGTGCAGGTCCATAAGGACTGTTAGAAATAATGAAAGTACCCTGCTGGCTTCTCAGTGCTCAGCACCACTCCCTGTGGGGCTTCAGTCCGGGACTCCAGATCCCCCAATCCAGGAACATAGAGGGATGCGAATGGCCAGTGTCCACGCCAACTAAAAAGTGCGAAAAGCCAAGTCCTGGAAGGCATCATTGACACACCTTGCAGATGCTGGGAAGGGCTTGGTCTGCACACCTGAAAAAAGCAGGTGGGGGGAGGGACATACAGAAGGAGCAGAGAAGCGACCCAAGTCGTTGGCCATCTCGGAGATGGCCCTGGGTTTGCAACCACCAGACAGACGGGGGATTCTTCCAGAGCTTTCTCCCACCTGCCCCAACACATCTGCTCTCCTCGTGTTTCCCACACCCAGAGCCAGGCAAAGGTGGTTTGAGAAAAATCCGAAGAGTCCTCTAGGGGTTCTTCTCGTATCCAGCATCTGCTGCGGGTTGAGTTTCTTGAGTAAGTTTTGCCATGAGGGCTTTCTCTGGTTTTTGTCTGGTTGCTTGCTTTGACCCTGCATGGAAAGCCCCACAGCCCACATGCTGTCCCGACATGCGTGCTTGGGAGCGAAGGTCGCCAGGGTCAGAGCTCAAGAACAGCTGTGGCATGTGTGGGGACACGGCAGTGGTAACTGAGACCCAAGCACCCTGAGGGAGGTGCCCGCAACTCCCAAGAGGTGGACACCCCAGAATTTTCAAAACCTAGAAAGGCACCTTGTGATGTCGCCCGTGCCTGGGGCAGAGCGGAGACTCATGAAATATCTTCAAATGAGTGACTACCCCAGGACTCTTGCTCCCTGGGCCGTGTAGTCTAATGGTTCATGCGTACATGGGCTTGACTGGATTCTCTGCTTTGGAAAGTGTCGCACCCTCAACACTATCAACATTTAGGGCTGGTGTTTCTTTGTTGTGGGGCTGTCCTGCGTGTTGTTGGACCGTTAGCGGGATCCCCGGCCTCGGCCCAGGAGCCAATAACATCTCCCTTCCCAGCTGCGACGACCACAAAGTCTGCAGGCTTTGCCAAAGTCCTTGGGGGTGGGGGTGGGGGGACGTGAGAACACCAGCACAGAGCTGTGCATCTGTGGGCAAGTGACTTGACCTTTCTGAACCCGATTCTGGCTTTGTCCTTGGGGGTGGGGTTGGGGGTGTGCAGGGAGGACAACCTCCCCTAAGACACACTATAAGCATTATTACTTTACACAGTTCATCTGCTTCAGGGACACTAAGGCCATAGAGGAGGGAGGGGTGGGAACTCTGGGAGCTCTAACAAACAACAGCAATGGGGACCTGGTTTTTTGTTTATCTAAACGGATGAGTTTTCCAGGAAGGGAACGTCAACCCTTGCCCTGGCTCCTCGGCCGCGTGGAGTTCTCAGGTCGTGAAAGAGTTATACGCAGCGGGCACTGAGATTTCAGATTAGCGATGGCAGAGACGAAATTAAATATGTCCTGTAATATGAAGCACTGTTTTTCATGGGAAAAGAAGTTCTCCCAACGCAGCCATTCCAAGTCTTTTGTCCAAACATTAATGGCATGCAAATATTTATGATTCATACATGCCCCTTTAATTCCCAACCGTATTTTAACAATAAACACGGCATTTTCACAATGAAGCAGAATAATCCCTTTGTCCTGTCGCTGGGCTCCGCAGGCTGGCACCCAGCAGCATCACATTCTTCCTGCATGGTAATTGCTGACTCCACCCAAGTTTAGGGAGTTTTATGGTAGTCTCACGGCCGCCTGCCTTGGACGGTGCTTCAGGACATCCTGGCTGTTCCGCTGGAAGCCATTTTAAGGTTGTATCTCAGCATTTTCAGAAACTGCAAGTGAACATCCTTGTGCTTTTTTTTTTCTTTTGCCCATCTATCAATGGGGAATTCGTTAATCTGGCTATGGCTTCGAAAGGTCTCTTACTATGCTACCGCCTTGCATTCTGTCCAAATCCATGGGTTCTAAATGATACTAAAGCCATTGTCTCCCATTTGAGGGTCCTCTGATTCATAATGACGGCATAGAACACACACATCAGGTTGTGATAATTCTGCGGGTCTCTGGAAGGTAGCATGACATGTATGAGAAGTGGGTGCCCTTGCAGGAGTCGCTAAGAGGTGCTGGCCTCAGTCTCCCCATCTGTGCAGTAGGTGTGATGGTGCCTTTCATATGCACTTGGAAGGTTATCAGGATGATTGAAACAAGATGATGTCGGTGTGGCAGGACTCAGGAAGACCTCAGCGAGGTCCTTCCCTCTGCAGTGAGAACTGCTGGGGGAGGCTGGTTAAGAGCTGGCGGAGTCAGCCCTTGAGTCCCTGAATGAGAACATTAGGAAGGAGGCTGTTTTCCAGTGTCTACTCCTGGGTGCAAGGAATTCTGTTATCCTGCGAAGAATCTAGTAAAACGAGAGTGCTGGAGATGTAGCAGGAGTTCCATAAATATTCATAAATAAATACGATAATAGTAATATGATCATTGCCGCAGACATTTGCTGGACCTTTAGACACACGCAGGAGCTTGTGTTCTCCGTTTTAATTGGTGAGTCACGAACAGGCTTTGGACCCTTCCAATCAGGGAAGTATAATGTCCATCACTTTTTTCTGAGAACCGACGCCCACCCCCAGAGGTCACTGGATGAGGGTATTTCATTCATTCTTTATTCGGTTGTTCATCAGATGTGCACAATGCATAGTGTCATCTCAGTTGAGACATTTCAGGGTGTGGAAGTGTCTCCGGTGAAGGCAAGGAGAAGAGTCTCCAAGAAGAAAAAACAGGGTGGGGAGGAATGCCTGGTCTGTCTAGGAGCCAGGAGATGCTTGGGTAGCCTTCTGGGGAAGGTCTTAGAGCAGGATGAGACCCTGAGAGCTGCTCAGGACCTTGATATCCATCCACACTGGGAATTTTGGTCTTCTCCCAGGGAAATGGAGAACCACTGACTTATATTTCAGCAGGAACTTGACATACCCAGAAACAAACTGTAGGAAGACAGTCAGATTGCAGACTGAAGAAGGGAAAGGATGCCTGGGGGTACGGAGACTAAGAACTCCCAGTTCTCCCTGCTGGCAGCCTCAGATGTGTGCATACCCAGTTTGCAGAAAGCTCATTTGGTAATTGTCATTGTGCCCAGAGTCCACTCCCGCCAGACCCTGCCTATCACACTCCCAGCCTTGCCTGGAGCCTCCATATTCCTCCTTCTCAGCCTCCACATCCACCTGACCTCATGCTTCCTAGGAAGTAGCCACTGTGTGGTTTAAAAGGCTGGTGGCAGGAACAGAAGACCCCAGTGCTGCCTTGTCTTCTAAGCGTCCACCCCCAGGCCTCTGGGTAGTGCCAGTGTGGTGTTGGGCTGTGTATTTGAGGCAGTGGGCCATCACACAAGCAGAATCAGGGCTAGGACAAGACCACTTTGATCACCTGTCCTATGTTATCCTCTAGCTCAACTTCTGCTGGGAAACTTGGGCCACCAACCAGAGGGCTCACCTGGGAGCAGGTGTGCACTTGGCCTAAAGAGAGCTGTGAATCCAGGGTCTTGGAAGTGTTCGGGCTAAAAGGATTAAAACCTGATTCTTCCACCAAATACTCAGGAACTGTGATACCAAAAGAAAAGGGAAGATCAACGAGGGACAGTGCAATAGTGCAAATCTAGTGGAAATCTAGTGAAATTTGGTGCAAATCTAGAAATCTAGTGGAAAAAGAGTGCAAGGTCACATGAGCATCATAGCGCCCTGGGGGTTGGTAACTACTCTCCCTGAAGAAGCCTTGTCTTCCATTCCTTTGGTAAAGCTGAGCTCACACCCGAGCCACAGAAAAAGGAAAGTGATGCTTTCAAAGTGAAATCAGATATCATAAAGAACCAGCTGTCAGAACTGAAAGTTTATAGAAGAAGTCATTGATCCAGTTATCAGACATTTTTTATTGCCTCGGAACAGAGGACACAAAGATTAATAAAATGCTATCCCTGTCCTCAGCTTGTTTTTATAGACCATCTCCAGAGAAAATGTTTTTGCATGTTTTTGGTTTTCTGTAAGTAAAACAGCTCTTTTTCAAACAATCTGTCATTCCAAAAAAAAAAAAATGCTGCTTTTTTATGAAAACCTGAGTTCTGTGTTTTGAGCACCTGTCAGTAGACCTTGGGTTGGCGGTTCCCCTGCATTTTGCCTGTGTGGATGCAGGTATTATAATCAGGTAAACACAGCCGCAAATATATGGGGCCCTTTGCATGCAAGTGGACACCCACCAATATCTTAATTTCGGTTCAATTTAGAGAAAGTAGGAAATTCTGTGCCACTTGAAGGGTTTATACCCTCTTCAGAAATCCCCAAATAAACAATGATACAGCTCGACTGTCAAAAGTCATAGTATGTGTTTGGATGATGAAATGGACAGCGAGCAAAAGCATGAATTTTGGCCGTTAGGTTGTTCCAGTGGAAAAGTGAGACATGTAAATCAAAAATATTTTGCGAAAAATACCCCCCGTTCAGATGTCCTCTCGGAATCTGAGGGTGCATTAATTTTCATACTCAGTTAATCTTGATGAAAAAGGAGGCCCGGCATAATGTATACCGTAAAAGGAGAAATCCTCCCGCAACATTTCAGAATCCGTTGGTATTTCCAGAATTTGCAAAGAGCCAAACTGGAGCCTTCACAGGCTTTCTTGCTTTTCAAAAGCTGCATTGGTTTTATTGTTGTTGTTGCTTGTTTTTGTTTTTTCCTTTGATTTTTCCTTACTTGCTGCTTGCAGTGTTCCAAGCGTGTGAGCACAACCGGCTTTCCTCCAGCGATGCACGCGTGCGTGAAACCTGTGCTGGGGCATGGGGCGTGGCGCGCTGTATGACCCTCCCACGCGGAAGGTCCTCTGTGCCTACAGCCTTCCCTTGCGTGACAAAGGGCAAGTTTCACATCCCACCGAAACTGCCCAAAAAGGAGAAGATGACTCACAGGTCCAAACAGACCCCAAGGACAGCCCCGGGGCTGAGGAGCCCCAGCAGGGCGCTTGGCTCCCCAGGAGTCAAACCCCGGGAGGGACAGTCACAGCAGGACGGGGAGAGTTGGAAAGTCGCCCCTGATGCCACTGGCGTAGGAGGACGTTGGTGCGATGGGACAGCCCCCCCCCTTCCCTCCTGGGCCAGAGAGGAGTTGGAGTGGCCTTTACGCCTCGGCTTCCCCTCCCCACCCTCGACCCTTTGGGGAGCAGTTCTGAGGTTTAGCCACTTCCCAGATGCGGTGAGGAAGTGGAGTGGGCGCCCGGGCCGTGCGGAACTGCCGTGTCCAGCCGCGGCTTTATGAGACCGCAGTCGGCTGTCAGAGTTCACCGGCCCGGGGCCTGCAGGCGCGGGGAGACCCAGGACGCAGGGCGGGGGGCCGCCGGGCCGCGCGCGTCATGGCGGCAGGCGTCCGCGGACTCACCCGTGACCTTCTTCCCAACTAAATAAAGCCGGCGGTATTTTGTGCTGGCACTTGGACGAACAAGCTGGCGTCGAGGGGGAGGCCAGAGGCTCCGCTGGGGAGCCTTTGGCCCAGCTTGTTTATAAGGCAGATCAGCCAGCCACAGTTGTGCCTCGCGAAGGTCGCCAGCTGGCGGGGCCGCCGTGAACTTGACGGTGGAGTTAAACGTCCTGTCTCCCTGATGGGCTGTAGGCCTCGCTCTGCTGTCCCGCCGGCCGCCCTGTGCGCTCTGCCTTGGTTTGCTGGAATTCCTAGGGAGGAAGGGGAGGGGGTGGCCCTGGTGCAGCTCTGTGGGCTCCGCCTGCCCAGCACCGACGTGCTCACCGCGCCCCCCTCCCACCCCCGTCAGACCCCAGCACCCCTCATCGCCTGCTCCTCCTCCCGGGATCACCCACGGCTCAGTCGTTGCAGAATCATGTTTCTCACGTCTCTAACGATAATTAAACTGATATTTGCTGACTCATTATTTCATTTCACTTGCATAATGGCACTTGAGATGGAAAGACGGGTATTAGCCCCATTTCACAGATGACAAAGCAGAGGCCCCGGACGGCTTAAGCAACTTGCCCAAGGTCACACAGCTAGCACGTGGCAGGGATTTAAGAGGCATTGTGGCTTGAGGGTCTGGACCAGACCTAGCCCTCTGTATATTCCCAGGGCCACCAGATTATATCATCAGTGCCTTACCTTTCGCTGCTTTCGGGCATCAGGCGGCCCTTCCGTCCCTTGCCATGTCCTCCCACCTTCTTATTCCGTCTCAGTGTTTGTGCTTCTAAATAGTTTCCTGCTGGAATCCAACCACAGGCCAGCGTGGAGGCTGCTGTCTGGACTAGGGCTTAGGTCTCCATGAGGGGGGAGAAGGAAGGTTTCAGTGCTCAGACCTACCCCCTTGGTAGCTCCCTCCACTGTGAATCCCCACACAAGACACCTGTAACCCTGCAGCTTGCCCCCTGTGGGACCCAGAGCTGCAGCCTGCCCAGGGTCATCTGTACACTGGTCAAGGCCCCTGCTTGTCTCCTGGTGCCAAAGCCAGGGCTACAGGGAGCTTTCAGGGCTCTCCTGGCAAGGACTGGCTCCAGGCCGCAAGGGTGACCCTCAGCTGTCTCTCCTGCAGCAACCCCCTCCAACCCCTCCAGTGGTCCTGCATTTGGTCGACTCTTGGGGTAGCTGTGAGTCAGCCGGCCCGTGCTCCTTTGCTCTCCTCTGACTTACTGTTCTGGCTACAGCTTGCTGGGAAAAACACTTGAGAGTCTTTCACCCTCCACACCCACGCACTTAAAATACCAGCCCCATAGGTCATTTTAATGAGGGAATTTGGCAAATAACGCATGTGATTCTGGGGTGCGGCTACCACTTCCACAGGTGCTGGCCAACATGAGCTGCGTCTCAGCAGGGATGGGCCTGGAAGTGGTGGGGGGCAGAGCGTGGGGGGTCCTGAAGCTCAGCGGGTCAGTCCCGTGTGCCCACTGGCCGACAGTCCCCAGTTATCAAGCCCATGCTGCCAGGGCGGGTCGGAAGAGCATGAGGAAGTGGAAGGCAGAGTTTTCCTGGAGTGGGAAAATGTCACACACACCTGTGAACAGAATGTCATCACTTATTACCTCCGTCTATGAGGTAATAAGCAGGTGTCCCGGTGCTCAGGGCTGTAAACAAGAGCCCGTTGTGAGGGAAGCGACCAGAATATCTCCACCTTCCTGAACCACATCACCGGGGCCAGAACGCTCCAGCTAGTAGCTTTTGCTGGGTGGACACTTCGTATGAATGCACATAAAATGATGGGCATAAGATGATAGAATTATAATTATGAGCAACAATTTCCAATTTCACAAATATTCACTTTGGTTGAATTTCATTCCCGATTAAGGAGGCCAATCTGTGGTTAACCAGGAGGCGGCATTAAACACTCAACTGCCAGAAGTCCAAATTCAGCTCGGTGAGAAGCTGCTTTTGAATTACAACCAGTGTTATAGTTAGCCATAAGCACATTCTGGGTGTAGTGAAGCCACGGGGACTATGCTCACTTTTTTTTAAAAAAGATTTTGTTTGTTTGTTCGTTTATCAGAGAGAGAGAGCCAAGCAGGGGGAGGGGCAGAGGGAGAAGTAGGCTCCCCGCTGAGCGAGGAACCTGACGTGAGACTTGATCCCAGGACCCTGGGAGTATGACCTGATCGGGAGGCAGACGCTTAACCGACTGAGCCAACCAGGCATCCCCGTATTCACGTTTTTGGGTGGTGGTAGAGCATGGGAAAAGTACCAAGAGTCTGGATTCCTGGTGCTGGTGTCACCAAGTTTGCAAGTAGAGATTTGGGATCCCATGACAATAATGTGAAGAACAGTGGGTGTGGAGCTGAGACATCTGGGTTCTGCTGTGTATACAAGCTGTGTGACTTTGGGCAAATTGCTTAATGTCTCTGAGCCTTAGCTTTGCTACCTGTCAACCAGGGACAATAAAATCTATCTTGTTTATTTCACAAGACCGTTATGAGGACCAAATGCAATAGCATATGGGAAAGTGTCTGAAAGATTCTAAGTCCTACACAAACCTAAAAAATGCCAGTATTATGAAGATGATAATTCTTTGCCGTCATTTAGGAAATCAAGAATAGGATGGTTATAGTAGGGCTGCCACAGGAGCGGGACCCATCTCATGGGGTAAAAAGAACAGGTGCCCATGGAGCAGCTGTGACTCACAGCGCCAAGACCAGAACTCTTAAGACACTTGGTGTCTGAACTCAAACTAGGTTGAATAGCATTCCCTAAAAATTCATGTTCACCAGCAACCTCGGAATGTGTGACATTATCTTGAAAGAGGGGCTTTGCAGCTGTAATCAATAAGGCGAGGGCATCCTGGGTTGGGGTGGGCCCTAACTCCAATGACTGGTGTCCTTATAAGGAAAAGTCGATTTGGAGACGGAAGACCCACGGCGACGAAGGCCACGCGACAACAGAGGCAAAAACTACAAGGTGCGGCTGCAAACCACAGAAAGCCGAGGGTTGGCAGCAAGTACCAGTGCAGGTGCAAGACCAGCAAGAACTTTCCCCTGGAGCCTTCGGAGGAAGCATGGCCCTGCCGACATCTTGATTTTGGACTGGTGGCCTCCAGAAGTGTGAGAGAGCGTGTTTCTGTTGCCTTCAGCCTCTGGGTCTGTGCCATTTTGTGACAGCAGCCCGAGGACGCTGATCCGGCGTTTTCATGGAATCTGAAAAGGCTGAAGCTGCAGGCAACCTAAGAAGCACATGTGTGCCCATGAACGTGGGCGTTGGGAGGGCTGTGAACTCAGAAGATACAGTCAGAGTTGCCAGTGACCTTATGGGTATCCCACAAGCCCAGAACCCCCTGTTCTGCAGACCAGGAGACTGGAGCGATCAAATCATCAGTTACAAGAACTCACATCTAACCCTCTTGCAGGAAGTGCCGCCCACCTCCACATCACTGTGCCCACCTCGCTGGGCCTGACCTGCAGCCCCTCCTGCCCGCCCCCCTACCTTATCAAGATGCCAGGGGAGAGGTGATCTGGGGCGTCTTCCTGCAGCCACGTGTGAGCCATGTTCTCAAGATGGCAAATCCCTAAAGGCCAAAAGGAATCTTCTCCGGGTTCCAGGAGAGAAGAGCCGCTGACGGGAAGATCAGTCCGGGGTCTCGGCCTCCCAGGCTTCTCCAGTGCTCTGGCCCCCTGGACACCCTTCCCCAGAAAGCAGCCTCACCCCTCAGGGCAGATAGGTTGGCCGTGACTTTGGTTGTAAAGCCAGACCGGACAAAGCCGATTTCAGCCTCCAATCATGGCTTGCGGTTGTTGTTCTTAGCCTAGGCTTCGCTGGAGACCCAATGCAGATCCCTGGGGATTGTTCGCTGGGGACTTTTCAGGATTAGGAATCGCTGGCTTGCTGTCGCCAAAGACCATGCATTTGACCTTTGAACAACATGGGCTGAACCACGCAGGCCCACTGACATGCAGGTTTTTTCTGATAAATGCGCTACAGGACTGTAAACATACGTTCCTTATGATTTTCTCGATAATGTTTTCTTTTCTCTAGCTTACTGTATTGCAAGAAACAGTGTATGATACATAGGAAATACAAAATATGTGTTGATTGACTGCTTTCATTGCGGTGAGTCTTCGGGTCTCTGCAGTAGGCTGATGGTCGTTTAGGTGGGAGTGGGGGTGGGGGTTAAATGTTATACAGGAATTTCCACAGGGCAGCGGTCAGCACCCGTAACCCTCGCACCATTGGAGGGTCTACTATATTTTTACTGAACTTTTTTTGTGGCTTTCTTTTGTAATAAAACATGCATGACAGTTGAAAGGATTCTGCTCTAACTTCGGGAAGGAAGGCAAGTTGATTTTTTAAACGGCTTCGGAGCAGATAGGGGAATGAGTGGGCCTGTTTTGTTTTCCTTTCATTTCTTTCTGGTTTTGTTTCATTGTACATGACAAAGAGGGGAAACTGTTGAACAGAACCCACTGCCCTGATGTGGGCAGTCCGAACATCATGCTTAGTCAAACCTTAGAATCCTGTTGGGGAACTCTGAGAAACAGAGAAGAAAAATAATAAAAGTGAGCACAGCACACACCCCCGTACACAAACACACACTCGCACACGTACCTTCCTGCCCCAGAGACTGTTTTAATGGTTTTATGCCTAGGAACTCATTTAACTTCCCTCCGAATGCTCTCCGGTACAATATGCCATCTGTACCCATCTTCCAGGTTAAGGGCACTGAGGCACGGAGGGGTCTAGGGTCTTGCCAAAGGACAACTAGCCAGAGTTCAAACCTGGAGTTCATCCTCTGAACCACTTAGCCAAGAAGAAATGTTTTAAATTATTAATATAGGTGCATATTAATACTTATATTATTAATTGTTGGTATATTTGTATTAATTATTTACTTCCATGTCAGTCATTGTATTCTAAGTTATAAATATATTTTTAAATAGTTTATAAAAGTTGCCGAAAGCGTCACGGTAGACATCCGTAATAGAAACACACTCACGCCCCACGCGTGTACTGTTTAGGTGGAGATCCATGTGTGTATGTATGTTTATAGTCCTTATTGAATCTCGGTCTGTCAGTTACATGTCATTAAGTCAGTTTATTGACTATAAATTTTGTCTGGCCAATCCCTTGAGTGCCTCTAGTAACATCTAGCATTTAAAAGTCATATTTAAAGTCAATTAACCAGGAATTAGTGTTTTCGAAATACTGAGAGAATCATTTTAACTTCGCCTATTCGCAAACTCTGGAATTCGGTCTTTCCTAAGGCTTGGAGGGACAGACAATGCTAGAAGGGAAAGACGGATACGGTTTCTTTTACTCCTTGGAGACAGTTGGGGGGAGTGGATAGCTGCCAATCCAACCCCATGTTCCCTAGAGTCTCGACTTGAAAGAAAACAAAACCGAATCTCTCTTGATCCCGTGTTGTTTATTGATGATTTAATGAAAGCCGTATAACCATGTGAAGTGTTAACATCTTGACAAACACCAAAGGCACACATTCCAGAATTTCAGCGAAGCCAACGCTAAGGGAGTGTTGGAAAAACCACTCACTTAGGCTGCAGAAGTATCACCTTTCCAGTCCGAGGGCTGGAAAGCATAGATTAATGGTCAGCTACCTAGCAGATATATTCAGAGCGCACCCTCATTTTTGGGTGATATCTTTTGTGTTCCAACAGGGAAAAGCTTCACTCTGACCATCACCGTCTTCACAAATCCACCGCAAGTTGCCACTTACCACAGAGCCATCAAAATCACAGTGGATGGACCCCGAGAACCTCGAAGTAAGTGGGCCCCCCTGTCGGGGCCGGCGCGCCCTCTGGGCTGGGAGACTGCGGCACCGGGGCTGGTATTTCAGAATCCTTGGGTTGGACCGGCACTGCTCCGATGTGGCTGAAACCTGTGTCAGAGAGGACCATGAGGCCCCCGCAGCGAGAAAGAATTTTATGGTGGACACTCACCCCTCAAAGTTGGTCTCTAAGCCCTGGGCTCCTTTGAGAGCATTCTCTTAGGGGGCTGAGAAGCAAGTCGGGCTGAGTCAAGTGCGTGTCCGGAGCATTTGAGGGCCGAAGGAGGCTGAGGACTAGTCCCTCAAGTACACAGTGAAGTTTAACAGGATCAGAAACAAACAGTAAATGGAAGATTGGCCAGCCCTGGGGGGCGGGGGGCAAAAAAAAAAAAAAAAAAGGCCTGAGGCTCGGAGGAGACCACAAGGGGCTGATTACTATCCAAGCTGGCCTTTTATTCATTTGTTAAGGCCAGAGATGAAAACTATGAAAATGACCTTTTTCTCTCTGTGGCACAGATCAGAATCTTATTACAGTACTGATTAAAATAGAGAATGGGAGGGCAGAAGAATTCCTGGGGGAAAACCAGTAAATATAGAAAGACGGGACCAAAAAAAGATCTCCTGTGAGGAAAGCTGTTTTAAAAAGCAGTGGGGTTGTTTAGTCTGCAGAAAGATGTCTTCACGGTGACTTAATGACTATCTTTGAGTAAACGCGAGAGTAACGCTCTTTTCCAGAGCCACACCCTTCCCCAGGACCCAGGCTGGGCTCTGCCCAGTGTCTGCGTGCCTCCAAACCGTATCAGGTCCCTGGTGGCAAATGAGTACTCTCTCTTCTGCTGGGAGAGCGATTCCAAAGCAGGGCTTCCCGCTATGCCCAGAGGTCGAGATGCAGGGAGGTCAGGTCGTAACCCGGAGTGCTTAGGGATTTGGGCTCTGGGGGCAAAACAAGTGGAGTTCTGGTTCAGGCATGTAAGCCTTCAGCAAGTGAGGGAGCTTCCCTGGACCTCAGTCTCCTCATCTGCAAAATGGAGACAATAGTGAGTGCCGCTTTCTGAGACAGAAGGAGACAGCACTCGGTGCCTGGCACCGAGGACGAATGTTCTCCATCCCCAGTAGAGGCTCCCTGGCTGCATGTGAGGCTGCCGCCCAGTGGGGCAGTCCTCCAGAGGCACTTCTCATGGTGGGGATGCTTCTGGGGTGGTGGGGTCGCCCCCCCCCCCCGCCCCATGGCTCTCCAGGTCATGCACCCTGTGCTCATCCCAGCTGTGGCAGTGTTTCCTGAGGCCCTGGCCACAGCCTCAGGGTGTCTCAGTCACTTGCTAGAGCCATCCCATGCACTGCCTCAGCTTCCTCAATGCCCCAGAGAAGGAAGAAGCCCCACAAGGAACCCCCATACCCACCAGGGACAGCCCCCCGGGACATGGCATTCCATTCACCATCCCCTTACTGCCATTTGCCTAGTCCGTGATTCCCATTATTTCTGACCTCGTTTACCCCCTCTCAGCTTTTTCTCTTGAAGTCATGGGGACGATCTGGTCATGCCCAGACTACGGAAACTCCAGGAGGTGGTAGCATCCCCTGATTCCAATTTATGTTTGAAAAGCGGGTCACGGGCAGGGGACCACACAGTAGACAACCAAACCCACCATCCCAAGTAAGAGCCGCAAACTGAAAACTCATAGTGACCCTGTTATGTTAATATCATAACAGAAACACAGCGCAGGCGCCTTGGCTCTCCGTAGAGGACCGGAGAGGAAGCAGGCTTCGGTTCCAGCCGGGCACGGGGCTGGGGGCAGGCAGTTGTGAGGTGTAAGGAAACTGACTTGGAGGGTAATTAAATTCTGAGAAAGGCCAACTCAGTTGCCTGTAGAATCTCTCTCTTAAAAAATGGAAGCCATTCAATCATTGAATGCTACATCAAAAATTAATGATGCACTATATGGTGGCTAACCGAACATAATAAAAAAAATAGAAGCCGTTCCAATCATTCAAATGCCAACCTGCCTGGAGGAAGAAACTTAAACCAGTAACCCGAGGTATACCTCTACCTGGTACTCTCTCGTGCATTAAAAAAAGAGTGGGTTTTACTCACTGCCAGTATTTCCACTAACATTCAAAGACCCACCCAGGTGTCTAAGCTTCAGAAGACAAATGGTGGGTGCTCTGACTTTTAAGAGCCAGCAGTCAGAGGGGAAAATACGGTACTGGGATGGCCTGCCTGTATATAGTTTACTCTCCTGCTGTTTTATAACTTCAGAAAAGAGCTGTTATTGAGAAGGGCTCCTTGAACAGACAGAAGGGATTTGCTCTAAGGAGGCACCTGCTTTTATGGAGTCTTTCCTGACAAATGGAATTTGGGGTCTTAGGAAAAATTAAATGGAAGGTCGTAAGCATGATGTAGAGAGCTGTGATTCCCAGGTATGTAGACTCACATGGCACAAAGGACTTCTAGAAAAAAAACTGAATGCATACAGGCTCCCCAGCGGCTTGAGTTATGCCAACTTTTCTATTCACCCTAGGAAGCAAGGGTGGACCCTCAGTGCTAATCTTCATGGGTTGTCTTCCTCATTGTGTGAAAAGCTAGATTCAAGGTGAGAGCTACTTTTTGATGAAGCTCGACTCACAGCCATTTTCTTTCTTTCTTTCTTTCTTTCTTTCTTTCTTTCTTTCTTTCTTTCTTTCTTTCTTTTTTTCTTTCTTTTTTCTTTCTTTCTTGTAAAGACAAAGTGAACCAAGTCTTTTTCAGCTTTAGTGAGATATAATTGACATATAACACTATCACACTGTGTAAGTTTCAGGTTTACAACATGATGATTTGATATATGTGTATATTACAAAATGTTTGCCACAGTAAGATGAGTAAACACATCCATCACCCAGAGAGTTGCAGTGTGTGTGTGTGTGTGTGTGTGTGTGTGTGTGTGTGTGATGAGAATTTTTAAGACCTGTTCATCTAGCAAGTTTCAAATGTAGAATACGGTATTGTTAACTACAGTCGTCATGCTCTACTTTACATCCCCAGGACTTGTTCACCTTATAGCTGGCAGCTTGTACTCTTTCACCACCTTTACCCACTTCTCTGTACTCCCACTCAGCCCCTGCCCCTGGCATCCACCAATCTTCTGCTCTCTGTTTCTATGAGTTGCCTTTTTTGTTTTGTTTTGTTTTTAGATTTTACGTGTGAGATCATACAGTACTTGTCTCTCTCTCTGACTTATTTCATGTAGCATAAGGCCCTCGATGTTCATTCATGTTGTTGCAAATGGCAGAAATTCCTTCCTTACAAGGTGGAATAATATTCCATTGGATGTGTGTGTACGTGTGTATTTTACCCATTTGTTCATTGATGGACAGTTAGGTTGTCTCTGGTCTTGGCTCTTGTGAATAACTCACAGCCACTTTCTACTGTAATGTTAAGAGAGGTCACTGCATGTCAGTCAGGATGCCCAGACGGGTCACATCTGTGGATTAATGACACCTGCCGAGGCCCTTTTCTCATAATGGGGCTATAAATTCTGGCCGATCCTGGCAAAGTGGCTCTGGCATTCGCAAGTCACATAGTTTTGAAAAGTTCTATTGTTTCATGAAATCAAAGACTAGGGGAGCTGAGGAGAGAGCCTCCAGGCCTAATGGCCACAGGTTGAAAAAAGGGAGAAGCCCAGAAAATTGAAACGACGTGCTTTGGTTGAAAAGAAGTAGTTGGCGATGAAGGCAGAAAGAGAACGAGGAGCTCCTGGCACATAACCCCACACTCCTGTCTGTCCGTCCATCCATCTCCTGTCTGTCCATCCATCCATCCTTCCATCCATGCACCTCTCCATCCACCTGTGCCCTCCGTACACGACCTATTCTAAGCTGACGTGACTTCGTGGCCTTGTGTTTGAAGTGAGGTGTTGGCTTCCGGGACGTCTCACGTTCGTGTCGGTGGTCAGGTGGTCTAGAAAGGGCAGATGGTGGTGTCTCGTCACAGGCGCAGAGCCCTCAACTTGGACCACTTGTGCAAAAACCCGGAAGGGAGGCTTATCTCACTCACCCCGACTCAGATGTAAAAAGGACTAAGAACTAGAGAATAAGCCACAGCCGACCTTCCGCCAGCCCAGTGGGATCCCTTGAGGCTTCCCGCCTCAGTGTCCTGGTTTTCGGTGGTGAAGGTGCGGCAGAAAGTGCATTCCAAAGAGAATGAAATATGGTTTTCACCTCAGATGGTTCCTCGCTCCTTGAGAACAACAGACCTGCCACCTCGGGGGTCACGTGTTTTTTCCCCACATTCTGTGGGATTTTATTGACATCTCAGACTAATAGGGAAATTACCAATGGATGAAAAATTGAATTTATTATGGAGAAAGACCACCATCAGTATTCTGGACTGGGCTCTGTTCTCACAAGCAGCAATGGGGAATCTGTTTTCAGTTCATAGATAGAACACTTTGCAGCTTGTTGATGTATTGAAAGATCGTGTTCTCATTAAATGCGAGAGCTAGACTGACAGGATTTTTCAGGGAAAGAATATTTGAGAGTTGTTTTATGTATATTTTTATATTTGAGGGGATCTGGTGAAACACTCTAGCTCTAACCCATGCGTCTGTAATATGATATTAAAATACCGAAGGGTATTCTCCGCAGAGACGAGGTAGTACCTCAGTGCCATGGAGGAAGGTACTTTGGTAAGAAGACATTGAGGGGAGTGAGCAGTTGGGCCCCTGAGTGACCCGATGGCAGAGGGTGGGGATCCCAGGGATATGAACTGGGGAGTCATTCTGATGTCCCAAGCCATCACCTGTCTGGACAGATATCAGTTACATCTGGAACACGGAGTGACCTAATTAAAACTTGAAAAGATTAATACAACAAATATTGGCCATTTCTGGGAGAACTCCTGGCCTCGGGTTAAAGGGGTCCCTCACAGAAACTGTTGTGTGGGCTTGGAATTCACAATCTCAGATAGCTAAGTGGAGCCATTCCTTAAAAGCTTCAGAAAATGCTTTCTTTTTTTTAATCTTCTGGGGCACTAGCCTTCTTGCCGGTTAACCTTTTTTAAATAGGGAATCATAGTTAAAATAGGTCCACTGGAGAGCCTAACTATCACTCCAGTCTCTTGGCTAAGGACTTTGTTGCGATTACGTCACACAAATATATTTCCTTTTATGATTTTGAATGGAAGCTGCAAATCTCTTAACAGAGAGACAAAAGAAACGAGATCCTTAAACATGGAGGCCATGTTTGGAGGAAAAAGGGGGAATGCGTGAAAGTACCTGTAAACTGTGGCGATAATGGGCCTAAAAATATTCGAAATCAAGTTTTTTTTGAAAAGTGTAGGATGAGCAGAAATGTTTACAGATTACTCTTGTGACTGAACTAAGGTATAGGGTTTTTAAAATATTATTTTCTCTTAATAATAAAAATACCTAGGGGTTCCTGGGTGGCTCAGTCGGTTAAGTGTCTGCCTTCAGCTCAGGTCATGATCCCAGGGTCCTGAGACTGAGCCCCACATGGGGCTCCCTGCTCAGTGGGGAGTCTGCTTCTTCCTCTGCCCTTCCCCCTGCTCATGCACTCCCTCTTGCTATCTCTGTCAAATAAATAAATAAAATCTTTAAAAATAAAAATAATAATAATAAAAACACCTAGTAATAAAAATAGCTGGCACTTAGACCCAGCACCATTCAAAGAGCTTTCCATAGATTAGTTGATATCCTCTTTGAAGCAAAAACAGGTAAGGAAGTTGAAGCAAAAACAGGTAAGGAAGTTGAAGCAAAAACAGGTAAGGAAGTTGAAGCAAAAAGAAGTGAGGTCCCTTGCCCAAGGTCACACCATCAGGAAGCCAGAACTGGAAAGAAGCAGTCCAGACAGGGCGATCCATAGACGCCAGTGTCTGGTTTTAAGAACTGCAACATCTCCTCCCTGGGCTTCACTGTATTGAAATTTCTGTTTCAGAAATTTTTTATTAGGAGGGTTTATCAATATAATGCTGGTTCAAATACAGTCTTCAAGAAAGCAGAGCCTCGGAGCCTTGGCAGTCATTGGGCAGGCAGGCAACCAGCGTTCTCCGGGGATGGGGCTACAATGCCCTATACCCTGGGGCAGGGGACAGGACCCAACATGCAGCCACGTGGCCCCAGCTACTGATGGTTGGCTCCACGTCTGTCCCCAGGGTCTTCTTGGGGGCATGGTATCAATAGGGACCCGAAGCAGGGACTTCCGTTGTTGGCCTGCAGGAAAGATGGATAACGTGACAAAATGATCACCAGGCCACATTCCAAGTTCCGGTCCCCCCTTTGACAAAGAGCTTTCTCAAGGGTCCAGGTGGGGACCAGAGGGTCCAGGCCTCTGGAAGGATGGAAACTTGTGTCCTTTACTCATCACTGGTTAGTGGAACGGCAGGCAGTTTTATGCATCTGTGAGCTCAGGATTGTAATGATCCATCTACGGTCACTTTGTTTGCTCAGAAGGGCTTAGACATTTCTTCCAGATAAAGAACAGTGATCTACTTAATCCCTGGGACTCTTCAAATATCAGATTTGGACCTTCGTTCTTTCTAGATGAAATCCTGATTCACAAAAGAGAAAGGGAATAATGCTCTCTTCTGTCCCACCCAAATGTAAAGTAGGAGGCAGACAGAGGCTTCAAGAGGAGGAAATGTCCTACTTACTTATTTCCCTCCTCCCCACTCTGAAAGGCATTTTGGTGCTGAGATGGACATTCTGGGTGCCTTCCACTGGTCCTCTACTTCTTGCTATACTAAGCTCCCCAGCTACCCCAAGACTTGGCAAAAGCAACTTTTCAAGGATGAAGAATAATCTGCCTTAATATGTCCAGTGAATTTTAGAATCTCATTCTATTTATTATTTTTAGTAGTGTCAAACTAGACTAAGAAGAATTTTATATACATAAAGATGTCCCTGACCCTTGAGTTTTCTATGGACTTAATCCAGGCCGAGGTCCGAACGGCTCACTCGGATGAATGGGAATACCCCAGGATGACCCTGGGGGGAAGTATGCTTTCTCCCCCTGGAAGCAGTGATACCCCCTCCCTCCATCAACTCACCAAGACCCGGGGAGGCCTGCGACCTCTTGGTAACTAGCCCTATCTATACCAAAGTCACTGTGATTTTTATTTGGGATTTGTATTGCTGTAGAAAGGAAAGGGGAAAATTCCTTCCAGGTAGGTACCAGTGAGAACCCCGGGAAAGGATCTAGGTACCTTCTCAGTCTAACAGAGGGGGAGAGGGGAGAGAAGAAGCATGGGATGAAATTTAGACCCTTCCCTTGGATTTCTCTTTCCATCAGGGCCACTGCAAACCAAAGCACTATTTTATTTTTATTTTAAGATTTCATTTCTTTATTTGAGAGAGAACACAAGCCAGGAGGAGGAGCAGAGGGAGAGGGAGAAGCAGGCTCCCCGCTGAGCAGGGAGCCCCACGTGGGACTCGATCCCAGGACCCTGAGCCAAAGGCAGATGCTTAACCCACTGAACCACCCAGGCACTGCCCCCCCCCCAGCTCTATTTTAAATGTCACTTCAGTGAGGTCAGGATCTAAGCCAATATATCACAGTCCCTGTTAGAATTTAGTATATGAAGGGATAAAATAAAAAAAAAATCTGTCCCTATTTAGGCTTCCGTTTCTTAATCTTAAAACATGTAGAAATGTCTCTGGATCCTGAACGGAGGACCTGGGTTCACACTGGCGCCACCAGGCCGGTGGGTGTGACCTTGGGCAATTATCATAAGTACTTTCTTTCGTCCTGGTCCTCACTTTCCTCTTCTGTCCAACCAGGCGATGGGATGAGATAATCTCTAAATTAGTTCCCACTCGGAAGGGGTAACAAAATATCGTCAGAAAAACAGAGTCATAGGTTCGCCACAAACAAGGCCTCTTAGAGGCTGAGTCTCTGGGCGCCCCTGCCCTGGGAGAAGGCGACGTTGTCCTATGTGACGTCGGATATATTCACTTATACCCACGTGCATAATATGTTAGATATCTTTTTTTTTTTTTGGCTGTAAACTTTTGAAAGGACTTTATCATTTATTTTTGAAGTTATCTGGCCATGAGTAACCCGTTTCATTACCTTCGGCCCTGATTTCACTGTTGTGAACAATGTGATTACAATCAGGGTTGTGACTCCCCATTCTGGTACTTGGTAACCGTGTGGGTGAACATACCTGGTGGGGGTCGGCTGGCCTGGCTGAGTCTCCAAGGACAGTGGCTGTACTGCCTGCACAGGGCTGGGAGGCTGGAGGAGACAGTCCTCATAGAACATTCAGAACACACGATAAGTGTTCAGAAGATAGAGCAATTCTTTGCATTTAGTCTTGGAATTCTTCGGCCATGAGAAAACTGTAAACCAAAAAAAAAAAAATGTGAATCCTCTGAGTTTAAAAATTCATGAAGTTGCCATCATGCTGCATTTTTAAGACATTTAATTAAACATTTATAAATTTTGATTTTTTTTTTTAATTTTTCCTTTTGTATTTAGGCCCAGTCAAATTTCTTTCCTGGCATTTTTACGGACCCTTAAAACAGTCTGGGCACTGTTCCTAAGTCCCTCTTTGGTAAAATGGCCTTACTCCCAAATGTTGAACTTTGTGAAAAATTCCAGGGGAAAAAATTCTGTTTGAGTCACAATGAAAGTCGGTACGGAGATCTAACGTGCGGGCTCTTTTCAGTATATGCATGACAGGCTGAAGGGGAGACTCTTCCACATGGTTCTAGAAAACTGACGTCAAATATGCCAGTCTCCGGGAGTCTGAATTCTTGCCCCAGAGGAGCACCCCTCGCCTCCCCGGGGTGCCTGGACCCGCTAGCCACATGCAAGCTTTGCAGACAGGAAACACACTCAGTCACCCTCTAAGTTCCCTAAACCAACGTGTCTTTCTAGACTTATTCTGGAGGTTGTTTGGATATTTTGGTATCTGCGTGCAGTGCTTTTCTTCATTTCCTCCAAAGACATGCAGCGGCACATTTCAGTGACAGGTGCTCTCCCGGTGGAGTTGGGGGCCCTTCTGCGCAAGCGCGGCGCCTGGTTCTGTCTCAGGTTCTGTGTGCAAGTAAGTTATGCGGTGTTACTGGTAAAGTTGGCTACAGCAGATAGCCAGATATTGTGCATATACATTTATAGATGAAAGTCAAGGTTAAAAAAAATTTTAAGTACCCAAAGCACATTTCTTTGTTGTTTACTTTTTTTTTTATTTTTAAAGAAACTCAATCAAATTAATCTGTCAACTCCCTAGACCCCTGTAAAGTAAGTTAATGGCAATATTAGTTTGGTACTTCCATGATTTACATATACTCAGGTTCCATTAAAGCCAGTATTGACTAAAACTCAAGCTGTTATGGAAGCCTTGTGGGGTTCTTTCATATACCGAAATGTTGAACATTTGATACTCTATGTGTTTGGTTGGTTTGGTTTTTGTTTTTGCTCACTATGGCCTAGAATTAAGTCTTCTGGTCGTCTGAGATAAAAAGTAAATATTTTGAAATCAGTAAATTCTTAGGTGCTTATGCATTCATGGCCCGTTTTGGATTTGTTCCTGGTATCACCTTATTTTTACTTCGCTTTGAAGTGGTTTGTGATATTTCCAATTCGTTCATTTTAAAGAGCTGGGGAGAAATGTATAGAGTCACCTCTTTTTGTTCGTCTTCAGATTTGACAACAGGGCAGAGCCCCAGGTTTCAGAAACGAAGCAGAGAGCTCTGAGCCAAAGGGAGGGGGAGAGAGAGAGGCATGGGAGCTGGACCAGCCTGGCTTCAGGTGTGATCCCTGCTACGTACCAGCTGCACAGCAGTTTCCCCACCTGTAGAATGGGCTCCTGCCTTGCTGAAGGATGTGAGGATAAAATGAGCTAGCCTGAGAGGTGGACTGGAGTGGTGGCTGGCCACTGGAGAGCTGGCTGCGTCATTCAACCTCACTTCTCATCTGAGATCAGATTAGCCTCCCCAAGCTCAGCCTCCTCAGGTGTAAAACCAGGAAGGTGATATCGTTGGTGGGGTGGGCAGGGGCAGGCCAAGGTCTTGAGCAGATTGATGACAGCTCAGCCTGGCACAGAGGAGTTTCTAAATATTAGCACATGTCCTGGACACACAGGTCCCTTTCCCTCCTCCCTTAGCCCTTACCAAGGGAAATACTGGAATTCTGCCCAAGTGAGGGCCAAATATCTGCCATTGCCAAGTTATTTTAAAAAAAAAAAATCCTGGCAGATCGGGCCCCCAGAATACAATACAATAAGGGCTTTTTTCTGTTTTCCTTCTTATCCTATCTATTATTAATTCCAAGTACTGAACCAACTTCAACAACTTATTCCTCGCTGAAGCAAAATCCTGTTAACCAGATTGCCTTGCAGAGAGGGGGTCCTTCTCCAAACAGAGATTTTATCAAAATGTAGTTGTTTCTTAACTGAACGTTAGTTAGCACTCATGCTGCTGTGTGCCTGCCACGTCTCTTAACATCTAGAAGCTTCCGCTGGGTCATCTTCCAAGATGGGAATAATCGTAGGAGCTGTCTACTGCATAGGGCTGTTGGATGAATTGAGATAATATATATCAAGCTGCTTTGTAAACAGTCTTATCAACTAGATAATAGAAATCTAATAGCTATGCAGTAAAATAATAGAAAAATATAATAGAAAAATTCATTGTGTATATTACACAAAAATCTTAGGGATGTTAAAAAATTATTAGTTTTTTCAGCGGTAGATTTTATCTCATGAGGCCTTTTGACATTGAGGAGAAGAAAATTGTAGAGAAAACATAGAGACAGTCAAATCAGCCCCCGCTATAAATCCATGCTGCTAGGAATTTTATCTTTTGTCATCAGAATATCTTGATTTTTTTTTTTACCTACTACTATGTCCTCTTGAAGAAGATTGAAAACAAAAAGAAACAACCCAGACAGTTGCAGAGATCTGGGTTTTCTTTTAAGATATATTTCTTTTCCAAAGCCAAGTGCAGTTTTTCCTCTGCAACTCTGGAATTCCCTTTTCTCTCAGCAAAAGACTTGGGAAGAGTGGCTGGAGCATGTGAGATCCTACTGCAACCGGCGGAGTCCTTACTCCTTTTTTTTTTTTAGCCCGTGGCTCTTTACATATGCTGCTTGCCTGAGATTTCTGGATTAGATTTCAGGGAGGTGAAATGTTACACCCTTGAGCCTCCATGCCAGTTTCCCAGGAGGAGTCAAATCTGCAGCAGCTCAGAGGTGAGAATCTCTCAAGGCTCCAGAGAGAGGCCGACTTTCTGTCCAGTTCGTTGGCTGACCGGCTTCCAGGAGCAGGTGGGGAGAAACTGGTTCTCTTCCTTGGGTGGTTCAGCCAGTCGCAAAATAAATAGGCAACCAAATGCAGGCAGAAAGGACTGGAAACTGCTGAAATTTGAGTCTCCAGGGCTGGGCTCATCTCGGGAGCTTCTCTGTTCAACTGTAAAAGGAATCCTGAGCCCTGGGCAAGGGAGTGGCGGCAGGCCTGGTGGAAAGACCTCTGGCTGGGGAGCCACAGCTTCCAGGCTGGCTCTGGGGAGCTCTTGGCCCGTCTGCTCTCAGAGCCTCTGTTTCCCCATCTGCAGAATGAGAGAGAATCCGATGATTTTAAGATCTTTCATCGGCTTAAAGGACCACTCAATCGATGTCTGTAGGAGCAGATGAACTTCCAACACATCGTCTTCCAACCTGGAAAAGGAGAGCTCTGGGGTCCTGCAGACCTGCAGCCCCTGCCACCAACCTGGGAAGGCAGAGATCCTTGTCTGGGAAGATGGGGGAGGGGCCAGCAGGGGAAGAGTAGGGGGGAGGGGTACATCCATCACTCCCCAAGCAGGAGCAAGGAATGAGTCAAGGTCCACTCTGGAGCGACATGTCTCAAGTAGGGGAAATCATCCTAACTAGATTTCCCATGGCTTTGGCATCATTTAAGAAAAAAAAAGAAAGAAAGAAAGAAAAAAAAAAAAAGACATCCTTCCACCCACAAAGTGCTCAATTGTGCCAGCCACAGAGTCTTAACATGGCCAGCTTCCTGAAGCCGGCCGGTCAGAGACCTTAGCGTTCATTCCTCCACCAATCGAAAAAGATCGTCTGAGTCCCGTTGACTTGATGGTTCGATGTTTCTGAGCAAGGCCTGCCTCCCTTGTTCACCTCCTCACAGAGTTCTGGGCTGTTCTTCATTACCTGTCCTACCTATCTGCACAATCTAGCCGCAAACAGCTTTGGTTGACCACACCACTTCCCTATTGAAAGTTAATACTGTTTGACTCATTCTGTGTTACGAACCCGAAGCCAAAGAAAACAAGGCAGAGAATAACCGGCTTGTATGGAGTTTGGAAAGCTCTCAGAGGCCCTGCTTTCAAAATCCTATACAGTAGCTTTACTATATCTCTCTGCTGCAGCTGCAAAGAAATGAAGGAAGCAGAAGTGGTTTAAAAAAAAAAAAAAGCTGGGGGTGGGGAAGAGCCAGGGCAGGAATTGGGTGGGGGGCGCCCCACAGG
Organism: Ailurus styani; assembly: GCA_002007465.1. NCBI lineage: Eukaryota > Metazoa > Chordata > Mammalia > Carnivora > Ailuridae > Ailurus > Ailurus styani. Next base: position 3,573,196 of record LNAC01000045.1, on the reverse strand, counting down.
CTGCGGGAGGACTCAGCATCATCTACAGCCGTTTTTGAGCGACATGTCCCAGAGCTGAGATTCTGCCTTCACGCACCGGAGTATTCGGGCAGAGGAGGGGCTGTTGGCGGAGTTCAAAGGAGAGAAAGTTCAAAACATGGGTGGAAAAGGAGGGTCTCCTTTTGCCTGCGGAGCGGGGTGGGGCTGGGCCGCTGGTCTCAGCAAGCCAGGCTCCCCTAGGCAGAGCCCCAACGTAAAAAGACAGAGAGAGGGACTAGTCTGTTCCTTTCAGATCTGGAAAGGATTTGCGGAGACGGTGGTCTGCCTTTGCTAGGGAACTTTGACACCCTTCTCGTCCTTCATTCTATAACCGGTTCAGATGTGGTCACCAGGGTGAATAGGGGGCATTTGTGTGTTGGAATAAATAGAATGTTCCTCCCAGCGTCGCCTGGCAGGCTGTGGGACTCGTGTTGTCATCTCCGCGTCGGGGCTCTTTGGGGATCCCAGGCAAAGAGCCACTTGCCCGTTGAGATAATGGGTAGAGGAGGGCTTCCCCCCCTCCAGACGGATGCTTCTTCCCAGCTGTGTGTTGGGAACAGTGGGCAGGAGTGGACCTCAGTGATGTCCTCATGCCCCAAACAACCTGAAAGCTTTTTCTCTGGATGGAGTGACGTGGGGCTGATAGCCCATTAAAAAGGACTAGTTACTGTTGCCTTTCCAACCAGCTAGTGCTCAGGAGCCAGGATGCCGTGGTCCTCTGTACCCCTACAGGGTCTGCTCAGCCACTTTCTGAAGGACTTTGACAGCCCCTCGGTCTCCTGCCTCTGTGATAACTGTGCCAAAGTCAGCTGGCATTTATGACACAGAGAGAGAGAGAGAGAGAGAGAGATGGAAATCAGATGTCACCCCACCCCCAACAGCTAGGAAAACCCCATGGGGCCCAGCAGGCAGGCCTTTTAGGAATGGGAAGGAATTTCCTTACTCCTTTTCAGAAGGAGAGGAGTAGAGAGCGTCTTACACATGGCTGGGTGCACATCCCAGAATCAGTCTAGCCTCCAGAAGGGGATTTTATTCACTCCTTCCTTCATCCCTTTATTCATTCACCTTGCATGGGCTGGGGCACCACCCAGCCTGGCAGGAGCCCTCAGTATACCGTCCCCGCGCCTCTGCGGGTCACTGGGGGTGCGTGCCAGGGCGGAGGGGAGGCGGCCTGCAGGGCGCGGGGGTGGCCGGTGCAGGAGAGCTGGAGCACCCAGGCAGCGCGATGAAGCGGGTGTAATCTGTGAGCCTCTGGGATCCTGTTCTCAGCCCCCAGCCTGGCCCTGGGGCGGGCTCTGCTGAGAGCCAGGACTCCGAAGCCAGCCCCGAAGCTCTAGGCATCATTTTGGGCCATAGTCACCTCTCAGGACTGCCCCCACCCTGCCACCAAAACGTACCCCCCGAAGGCACCTTCCGTTCAGAGCCCAGTGAAATGAATCCCACTCTCAGGTTATTTTCTAATCACCCTCCAGCGGGGTTTTCTGAAGGCAGTCCCTTCATGGAGGAGAGTGGGTCATCCTTGGAATTTCAGGCTGATAGAGAAGAAAGGATCTTGAACTTGGGAGCTGTCTGCACCCCCTCCCTCTCTGGGGTTGCCTCCACCGCCCCCACAGAGGGCTGGCTCTGGTCAAGAGCAAAAGAAACCAGGCGGGTTCTCCGCCCTAAGCTACAATTACCTCCTGAGTCACCAGACAGAAACAGGAGGTAACCCCGGGCGACCAGCGACTACAGATTTGAACTCCTCTGCTTTCAGGGAGGTCCACGTCTCCAAAAGCTCGGGCAGGCGAGCTAAAAACGCCACTGTCTGTCACCCTGAGGCTTGAAAACGGCAGCAGCCCAGTCTTGTTTTTGTTTTTGTCCCCGTGAATCTTGGGGCCTGGTTTGGGAGGGAGGGGGGCGGGCCCCCCGTGGACCTTCCTTCCTCCCGGAGCCTGTGCTCCGTGCTCCCCAGCAGCCTTTGGCTCTCCCTCGGACTGTGGCTTTGTGTGCCTTTCCTTTTCTCCTCGTGTGTAGCAGTGAGGTCTTGGCCCTTGGGAGTGTGCGTGTGCGCGCGCGCGCGTGTGTGTGTGTGTGTGTGTGTGTGTGTGTGTGTGTGTGTGTGCGTCCGCGCATGCCCCAGTAAGGAGGGTAGCCTGAAAGGCTCGGTGAAGGCTTGAGAGGAGAGAGGAGAGGATCCAGGAAGACTACCATCCTGGGTCTCTCACAGCTGTCCGAAGGGCCACTGACAACCCGGTAGGAGACAGAGGGGGAGTGGATGTGAGGCCATGCAGGGCAGAGCTGCTCCGCAGCACACAGGAGAGTAGTGAGGCCGGGTAGAACCCTACCTTCAGGATCGAGCTCTGAGGACCAATCTGACAGTGGAACTTGGGACTGGCTCCCACAGGCCAGGTGTCTGGCTGAAAAAAAGAAAGAAACCTTTGAAAGTCCTAACGTCATATGAAGTTGTTCAAGAAAGCCTGTGCTTGGAGGCGTCCAACAAGAGCCAGTTGAGTAGCTAATTGCTGCAGATATAATTGCTGTGAATGCTTTTAGAGCCCCTCAGAGTAATCCCTCTTAGTCCTTTAATTCCAGGCTTTCAGATAAGGAGGCTGGGTGATGAAGAGACTTGCTCCTGTCCGAGGGAAAGTTGGGTGGAAAAGCAGATTTATAATGGAGGTTCTCAGCATGCAGACTGGCAGTGACGTTGCCCTGGTGCCACGTTGTTTCTCTGGGGGAGAGAAGGATGACAGCTTCTGCACTCACACGGCCATCCTTGTGGGCACCCGGAAGGCTCGACCAGAATGGAATAGGCTCCTCACCAACCTTTCCTGCTCTTCCTCCAAGTCCTCCCTTAGATGCCTGGACAGGAGTTACTTTCCACTTGAAAATTCTGGGTTCGCTTTACAGATCACCCGGAGTACAGCCGCAGTGACTCAGTGAGTCACCTCAGTGATGGCGAGGGAGAGACGGGCAGCAGCCACCTCTCTGTCGGGCAGACTTTTGGCATTTTCAGCTGCTCTGCGTACACTGAAGAGTTAAACGATTAGGAAAAAGGCCACCAAATAGTTGTCACCAAAACAAGGCCAGGACTCAGTGCTCATGGACACTTAGTCTAAACTCAGTTCTGGTCTATTCGGTGTGTTCAATTCCAGCCCAGGGCAAATCAGAAGCACACTGAGGGCGCATGCACCTTAGGGAGGAGTCGCTCAAATCCCCGGGATGTTCTCGGGACCAGCAGCATCAACATCACTTGGGCTTTAGTAGAAATCTGATTTCTCCTGCCACACCCCAGACCTACCAAGCCAGACCCGTGATTCGGATGCTTATTTGGGTGTGTGAGACGTAGTTCTCTAGTACCGATCACAGGACGGCTGTGGCTGTAAGCACAATCTGGGAACAGAAGTGGGATCATAAGGGAAAATCCTTATGAGGCTGGCCCCATGATTGAAAACCACCTAATGCTATACACCTCTCCTCTCTACTCACTAGAGGTGCACACTGGGTGTGCACAGAAATCGGTATTTATAGGTGCATTGAGCAAGATTGCAGGAGGGTGGGGCGGGTTGAGGGAGTGGGTGTGTCTTTGGACCTGCCTTCTTTGTCTAATTGGCTGTGTGAGATTAGATAAATGACATAACCTCTCTGAACTTCACTTCTCACACCGGGGTTAAGAATCAAGGCTGATTTCTCCAGCTCTTCTCCAGTTGTGAAGTACTCTAACTTCGTATGGATCTCCTAGTTTAATAATATGGGAAGAAGTTGGAGGGAAGTTAGGCCACTGAAGTTGATATAACACTGGGTCATATAGAAACAAGTAGATATAATATGTGTTCTAATATATAATATAGTAACATACATATCATATGTTATATTTTCTGTTGTGATGTGCACAATGGGACAATACTGTCCAACATTAAATAAGCCAGCAGACAGGTTTGTAGGTAAGATTTATTTCATTACCTACAAGGTGCTTTAAGGAAGGATCACATTCACATTCAGTATGATTACTTTCTTGTCCTTGGGACTTTAATGACCCTGGAAACCAGAGTTTAAACTGTTACATCAGGAAGAGTGAGCTGTTCTGTGCACACATCAGTTTCTTTTCCGTAGTCATAAAGCAGTAGCAAATTAAGGTGTGGGGTGGAATCCATGTTTTTTATCCAGATCTGCATTGTATCAGACTGATTGGCAAGCATGTTTTGAAATACATGTATGCTTTTAGAAGAATCACAATGTTACGTATAGATAGATACAGATGTAAACGGGTACACAGAGAGATAGAATTCTTTTGGTATTATCATTTTGCATGCATTTTCCTCAACTGCTCGCCATGACCATGCTTTGAGTCTTTTTCTGCTTTTTCTGCCAAGAATCTAACAAGAAAAGCAGTAAGCCCATACCAGAAACAAGGACTAACAAACTGCCATAAAATTACTCTCTCTGGCTAGAATTTTCCAGGAAAAGGTGACAATTTAGCCTTACCTGTTTTTTCTGAAAGAAGAGCATATAGCATATCTCACAGTTCAGCAATGATTTCTTGGAAAAGACAGTTCAGTTATGGATGAGATATGCATACCTCCTCAGTCTCATTTTTATAGCGGAAAATTGAAAGCTGGGCTCATTATCCATCACAGATATCATAACATTTAGGGATGCCTTGTGGGCAGCCAGCCCAGAAAACTACAGGACATATGTCTTTGGAATGAAGAAGTAAAATTTAGCAGATGGGATTAATTTATTTTTCTTTTTTTTCTTTTTATGACTCTGCATATATAATAAAATCCTAATCAAAGACTTTTTTCAAAATGTGGGAATGGTAATAGACAAACATAATTTAGTATCCTTTTCAACTCTGGTCAGGATTCATTAAGATGTCCTACTATGAAATCTCGAGGTAACCACAATTTTAAGGACCACCGTGTCAATATTTTTCAGTGGACTTTTGGTGTGCCCCAAAACCCAGGCTCCCAACATGCAAATTCTTGGGACTGCATTGTAATTCTACTAGATCTGATCCAGAGTGGAATTCCCTGCTGCCTTCTGAAGCCCAGTACTCAGCAGGAAAGAAGGAAAGTGAGTTTGATAGTGGACATTTCCCATTCTCCTGTATTTAAAATTCAGGGGGCAAATTGACATTTTAATTGCACACAGATACAGGAAACCGGAGACATAAAGCATTCATTTTTCCCCGCTTGAAAGTTTATATCGGAAGCTTCTGTATTTCTTACAAAATATTGCTCTTTGGCCCATGAAATCTGATGGCTTCAGAAAAGAAGAATGAGGTGTTCTTTTGATCTAGCTTATAAATGCATCTGAACCACACCTTTAATATGATAATGCTTTTTATTTCCCCCGTGCCTTGATGTTACGGTCTTCCAGCACCATGGTGAGGAAGGGGCTCAGGATTCCCTGCAGAGGCAATAACACTGGTACTTAGTGCCAGGACCACATGTAGGGAGGGTGTGGAGTGAATGCTCCCCGCCACCGCCCCCCCCAGCATTAAACTCAGCCTCCCAACTCTTGGGGCTTAGGAGATATCTCAGAGTGAAGAATTGTTTTCTCTGAAAGTTATGCCTGAACATTCCTGCTAAAGCAGACAGTCATCAGCTAATCTCTGTAAATGACTACGATTTTGGCAGGTGTCAGCTGGTCCAGAAATTGCTCACATGTTAAAACATTTTTTTAAACATAGGGCAATGAGAGGGGACTAATAAAAAAAATAATCTCACGTTGTGCCTGGCCACAGTAGTGGGTTACCTAAAATGACTTATTCTCGCTCCGTGTCTTGGCGGAACGTGGTCCCCAAGCTTGGTGGCCGAGACAGACAGAACCGACAGCCTTTCTTCAGAGGCAAAGCGTAGACTCCAAAAATGCCGAACGCTTGTATTTAGAATGATCTCGTACACATCATTCTCCTGGATCACCCACTGTCCTTGACACGGTGTTCTTCAAAAAGGCCACTGGGTGCCCAAGGAATGTGAAGTTTTGAAATGGGTACAAAGCCTGCTGGAAGCCTCTGCACCGTGATTTCGCCAACCAGCATTCTTTCGGAGGTGGTAGAACTGTCCAGAATCATTTTCCCTGCCTTCTTCTCTGCCCGACTCCTAATACCAGCCATTAGGTCCTGCTAGGCATTTAAAAGGCTGAATTACTATGCTTTGAGTGGCTTTTGAGTGGAATCATTTTGGGGAGGCAAGAATACCAGATTTTTCAGTCTGATCGCCAGAAAGCTAAGAATCTACACAAAGATAAGGGGAGGGAGGAGTCAAGGAGAGATCCATCCAGAGACAGTTACACCAGGGTCGACTGAAATAGAATGTTCTAGAAAAAGACATTTTCATACTTCTGAGGGAAAGGGATGACAGGAGTGGTTCCGGGACCTGGCCCTCTGGCCTTTCGCCCACAAGGCCGGTTCTTAAAATACTCAGCCGGTAAGAGGCCTCTCACATGTGTGCTGGCCCCGTGTGACTCAGGCTGTTTGTGTTCAGGTCGAGTGTTGTGGGCTGTGGGGCTGAATCAGAATCCAGATTTGCCTTGGTGACACATGAAAAGAGGGAGCATTGCATTTGAACTACACAAATATTATGCTTAAGTCGTTTTCCTCATTTTGGAGCCAAACAGGTCTTGTTCATGATAAAATCACGGCAATATAGTGGGGCCTTTTTTTTGGTCTGGAATTTGAGACCATGTCAACTGTGCCAAGGGGCCTGGCAGCAGGAAGAAACGGCCAGCCACGGAGATTTGGAACCATAATACAAGTTATAAAATTTAATTTTGTAATTGTAGCGATTGGGAGCTGGGCTGAAATGCACTTCTCCCGCCTTGCTCCCACCGGGGGCTGGTGCGGGGGTGGAATCCAGGGACCCTCTTTCTAAGTGAGGTCTGGGTCGGGGCATGTGAAAGAGCCCTTGATTATGCAGCAAGCCACTGCTCCTCCACCTGATGATGGCGATGGGGGGAGGGGAGGTTGGTGGCGAAAGTGGTCAATGACTCTTTATGCGAACCACAGGGGTGAGGAAGGAGCAGGGCCATAGCCTCTTTGAAAGGAGAATGAACTGCCGCAGCCCTGCAGCCCCACAGTGGCTCTATCAGTACGTCCTGAGCCTCCGTTCTGCTTGACAGGCCTGACTCTCTAATCTCAAGCCCTGTTGTTGGGGGATTAAGGATGTAACAGGAGGCCCAACCCTCCTGGCCTGTCCCATGGGAAAGGCCTCTGCTCACTGCAACCGGGGGACAGCGATTTTGATGGGGAACCAGGCAAGGATACTGACTGTCTGTACAGACAGCAGAGGGGCCCACCTTCCCCCCCTTGGATTCCCGAGCCCTTGGGGGAAGCTCATGGAGCCTCCGGGCACAGCCTCTGGGCTCCAGGAGGCCCAGCCTGCTGGGAAGGCCACCCCCTCTGAGGCCCAGGCTCCACCTTCCTGTCAACCCCCTCTTCGAGGCTACACCTAGGGAAGTGGGCTTCAGGGAAGAAGAATGCCGAAGAATGCTCATGAGAAGCTTTCGAAGAGAGGGAGCAGAGAGGGGCCGAGGGGCTGCCCATGCTCTGCATTTAGAGGAAATCCGACCTCCCCAAGGACCGTGGGTTCGCAGCCACACCTCATTTCCTGTTGGAAGGGGTGTGCGCTAAGCTCCAGGGCCCACTTTGCTGCCTCTAAAACCTGCCAGTGGTTGGGTTTGCAGTAAGGAGCAGCGGTTCTGATGCCACAGGGAGGGCACCTTTCCTGGATGCCATAGCTCAGCCCGCAGCACGTGGCCAAGTGCCAACCCTTAATGCACCTTCTCTCCCTCCCGACCTTACACCGCCACCAGTCCCTGTATGCCCAGTGCCTTCTGCCCGATGGAGACGGGCGCGGAGGGTTGGGGAGATGGGGCGCAGATCAGGGGAGCACCCAGCGGCCTGTGATGTCTGCCGTGGGGACAGTGGCCCCGAATTCCCACAGGGAGCAAGCCCCGTGTGTGCCAACCTCCCATAAATCCACGTTGGGGGTGAGGGGAAGAGGGAGGGGAAGGACGAGAAAACCCCGAATTTTAGAAAATCCACGATACATTTTCTGATCTTTTCCCTCCCTCCTTCCTTGCCTCCCTCTCCCCTCCCCACCCCCACACCCCTCCCCACAATAGGACATCGTCAGAAACTAGATGATCAGACCAAGCCCGGGAGCTTGTCCTTTTCCGAGCGGCTCAGTGAGCTGGAGCAGCTGCGGCGAACAGCCATGAGGGTCAGCCCACACCACCCAGCCCCCACACCCAACCCTCGGGCCTCCTTGAACCACTCCACTGCCTTTAACCCTCAGCCTCAGAGTCAGATGCAGGGTAAGTACCTGGAGGGAGCCTGCTTCCCGCCTTGCCCTCGGGCCACACCGCCCCCCCAGACCCGTCCTGGCTTCTCCTCCTTGCTCAAACGGTGGTCCTTGGACCCACAGCTTGGCAACGCGTTAGACGGCAGAGTCTCCGGCCCGCCCCAGACCTCCTGAGTCAGATCTGTGCTGTAATGAGATCCCAGATGGAGAGGCACAAGTACCTGGGCTATGGAGAGAGATAGCTATATGTAGATAATAGCTTGCATTTTTTAAGAGTTAGCTTTGGCTGTGTTGTTTTCCTATCTACCCTGTAGGCTTGAACACACACACATACACATACAAATATACACACATACCCATACACACACATCACACGCACACACACACACACGCACACACACACACAGCCTGAGCAAGGTGAAAGTCAGGACATTTCAAGTTCTTGTTGTCTTCAGATTATTTGTGGGCTTTGTATCTAATATACGTTCTTCCTAAAGTATAAAGAAATACTAGGAAAGTCTGGATGCCAGCACATCAAAGTATTATTCACAATAAATAAATGGACAATCAGTAAAAAGTGCAGATGAACCTCCCCATACACACATATTAGTGAGCAATTGCAAAAAAACGCTGTAAAATACAATAATTGCATAAAACACACTGTGCCAAATTAGGTAGTACACAGAGTTCATTTGCGCTCTAGAAACCACTGACGTCAATGATTATTTGCTCTGTGATACCATTTCGAATTTCCGAAATGTAGTCATTTTCTCTGTGTGCTGCGCAGGACACAGCTGTGTACGATACGGTCACAGTAAGATTCTTTCTCCAAGTAGCAGGCTTGTCTAACTCAAAGGGAGAGATAAGCAGCACATCTGGGGGAGAGGGCAGGTGGCCAACCAGGGACATGCCGCTTGACCTCTGGGACCGCAGAAATTAGCTTCCCCGGGCGTTTTCACTGTGTGAGCGCAGGCCGTGTGCCCCTCCTGAGTTCTTCCAGGTTTCTGGACCAGTCGCTCGCTTTTGGGGTGAGCCCATCCGGGACTCTCGAAAGGCAAGCACGCTTTCTTGCCCAGAGTTTGATGGCTCATGCCACAAGCTCTCCTTGTTATGTGTCTGGGGGAGGTTCTGTTATGTGAGTGGAAAGTTCCCAGAGAAGGCTTCCCTTGAGATACTATGCACACAGCTGCTAAGTGGGCCCATCCGTAGGGGGGCTCCCTTGTCTCCAAACAGAAACCTGAAGCTTGATCTTGGTGAGTTCTGTCTCATCTACAGACTCATTTTTGGCGTATGTGGGAGAAAGGCCTCTTGGAATCATAGGTTGTGTGGTGCTTATCGTGAATACTTGTTCAAAATATGCATATTGATTTTTCTCTAAATGCCAAAATGCAAGCGTGTGCGGTAAATCGGATCGCGTTAAGTGAAAGAGATGGGTCGGGAGCAAAATGAAATTTCCCTTCCAAACAGAACAAATTCCTTGATTCGTGGAGATTTCTCGACTGTGTGTTTAGGGCCATTTAAATTAATTTATGCCATCTTCCTGCCTCCGTTTGTAACATCAGAGGGAAGACTTCTATCTTCTTATTCTCTCATTGTGTAACTGATGATTTGTCCTCCTCCGCTGATGAAGGGACTCGCCTTCTTCCACTGATAACTGGCACCCAAACTATGAAGCATTTTTAAAAGCAATGGCAGATTCAGCCACGCGGCAGCAAGATGAAATGGTCACCGTTAGGTCAGCTTGGTTTTAGACAGTTTGGGTGAGGAGTGGATCAGATCTGATTTGCCTCCTTGTCAGATAGGCTCCTTTTCCCCAAAAAGTAGAGGGGGAGGGTGGTAAGTGAATTCTTGTCCTCAGCCGTCAGCAGCTCTGGGGTAGAGACATCGCCGTGGCTGCACGGGCAGGCATTCTTTAGCTCTTTGGAATACTGTACGCTTAGCAAAGGATCAGGTTTAACACAGAGCCAGACCCCTTTCTTGTTCCTTTTAAAAACTTTTTACTTCTGCAACATGTAAGTAATAATAACTTGCTTTTAGAGTGCCCTAGAGGCTTGGTTGCTGTTCTAAAGAATGTGTTAACTATATTGCTGATGCCCTTGCCTTCCAAAATATGATTTGCTCTTCAGTCCTGCACTTGTAAAATCGTAGGAACTTTTTAAAAAATAACTATCCAGGATATATTCAAGTAAAACTACTTTTCCTTTTTCTTTCTTTTTTTATTTCCTGTAAGAAAATGCTTTTTTATCCTAGTCATGTTTTGAGTAGACCCTTGGGATGTTTTTTTCCCTGAAATTAGAAAGTTAACGGGGATAATAGTAAAGTCTCTTTCAGCCAGAACCTTCATTTTGTTCTTGACGAGTAGGAAAATGGTTATTTTCCTGACTTCGCTCTAGAGACTCCATATTATATTTAAGAAGATGCTTTATATAAAAATCCAGCATGTGTTTATGGCTCTCTTTGAAACGGTAGCCATCGTCGTAAGAAAAATATCCCAAAGGTAGTCACAGCAGTGCCCTACAGATGTGTGAATGTTTTCAGCCTTGGGAAACGTCTGTGACTGGGGGTTTGGAGGGATCGCGGGTTGACAGCGAGGTGGCGGCTTCTTCCGGAGAGTCACGCCTGCCCCTTCAACTCTCTGTCAGTGGGAAATCACAGATCTAGAATAATGCCTCTATTTATCTAGAATCAGATGTGCTGGAGAATTACTCAAAATAGGCATCTCGAATTATCTGAAGCAGGGTAAGGGAACAGGGTGGCAGGGTACCATGCCTCCAAACCGCTGTTTATTTGTTGAGGTTTTAACTATTAAAAGGGCTGAGGTTAATTTCAACTTCCTCCTTCACCACCTCTTGAGAGTGAACAGAAAGCCATTTGTCATGGCTGCATCCTGCGTTAAGACATCGTCACGAGGGGCGCCTGGGTGGCTCAGTGGGTTAAAGCCGCTGCTTTCGGCTCAGGTCATGATCTCAGGGTCCTGGGATCGAGGCCCACATCGGGCTCTCTGCTCAGCGGGGAGCCTGCTTCCCCCTCTCTCTCTCTGCCTGCCTCTCTGCCTCCTTGTGATCTCTCTCCCTCTGTGAAATAAATAAATAAAATCTTTAAAAAAAAAAAAAAAAAAAGACATCGTCACAAACTTCTACAGGCGGGTTTTAGAATTCTTGTTCAGTCATGGGAAGGAACGTGGATACGTGTCCTTTTAAAAGATAGGACAGCGTGGATGAGGTCGCTGAGGCTGCCGCAGTCACACATGCTCCCTTAGAGATGGCTCCGGGCAACCCCAGCAAGTAATTTTAAGAATTTGCCTCCTGATGTACAGAAAATGATGAACCACACTTCAGGCTGCATAACCCCCTCTTTTCTGGGAAGATGGAGACAGACCCATATCTGCAGAAAACTGGACGAAGAGGCCAGTTCTTGCATGCATTGCCATAATCATCAAGGCATGAGGTTTAACTCTTTAACTGGACCGCCGGTTATGATGAATTTAGGCCTAGGTCAGGCCTCTTGTGTACCTTATTCTGCTCTCACCACAATCCTGGGGTGTGGTTTAGAGACAGAGCCTCTGAACCTCAGAGGTTAACAATTGCCCAGAGTCGCCAAGAGCAAAAGTGACAGACTTGGACTTGAACTCAGACCTTTCTGGCTACAGAGCCAGTGCTGACCGGGTGGCAGCTTTTCTGGGATCGAGGATCCATTAGACACAGGGTTGACCAGCATCACGAAGAATCCCAATAATCAACGGGGAGATGGGAGAAGTGCTGGGCTGGGCATTCCCTTGGCAGTCATGTGTTGAATGCATCCTGTTATCATTAGATGTTGCTAATGATGAGAACCGCAGGGCCAAACTCTGTGGTGAGCCCCTCGATAAACTGTCTTTTGGGGGGGACGGTAGGTGGGGGACATGTACATTTGTTTTTCAAGTTGGGGACAAAAGAAAACTCAGAATAATGCATCAATAGCACTAGGAAATGAGGGACGAGGGCGAGAAGGAGGGCTTCCAGCTACCCTCTGTCTGCTTTGCTGGGGTGACAGCCTGGTGTTCTTGCATGGAAGAGTCTCTCTTGGGGTCCACTGGGACCAGAGCCTCCTTAATGTCCAAATCCTGGCAACCTCTAATCAGCCTTGAGGCATGTGGGTGCCTCGCTTTGAGAGCTGAGAGTATGGCCAGGGAGTGGAGACCCTGACATCTCAGGTTCACCTCTTCAATTTTAGTCTTCCAAACAGTTTTTGTGTTGATAGTGATTTTACCCACAGGTTAAAGTTATTTTGGAAAGACTATGTTCTCTCGTACTATTGTCTGTGACGCTTTTTGAAATATGAATTAACTTCATTCCTTAGCTATTATTCAGGCTTACTTAAGTCAGTGTTTACCAGCTGCACTGACAAAAGCGAGAAAAGCCTTTCCACTTCCCTGTAGGAGGACAGAGAAGTCCCCTTTCCAGTTTTGGGGGTAAAATACCGAACTGCAGAGCACTTCTCTTTTCTTCTCCTTCTTTCTCTGTCTCTTTTCTCTCTCTCTCATCTCTGTTTCTCTCTTTCTCTCTCCTTCCTCTTCCTCTAGAAGTTCAAAATCGAAGGGGGGATGGAGACCCTTGGGTTACCTTGGAAGTAGAGGCTACCATCAGACACCAGACATTTGCGTATATAAATCTGTCAGTGGTCTTTTAATGGTCACACGACAAAGCAAAATATTCAGGGTGCTCGGAATCAACCTAGAAGGCGTGCTGTGAACTCAAAAAGTGAATGACTTAAAAAATAATTCTTATCTAGGGGTGGCAGAATTTGAGAGCCTTTCAAGATTGACAACAGAATCTTACACGATTGAAATCAAGCCTGCATCTGGTGTCCCCGTGAATAAATAAAAATAAATAAATGCAAGAGGGAAGGACCGGAGGGAAAAGGGAAATGGTGGAATGGACGAGTAGTAAAGAGTTGACATATGGGCTGGGGGCTGGTTGAGGGGTGCCACGGCCCTGTCCTGTCCCCTCTTCTCCCAAACAGGTGGAGGCGTTAGAGCTAATAGAGCTAGAAGCAGGAATTGAGAACTCAGTTCATGGTTTCTGTGTTTTGGGCTGGTGCAATGTAAACGGTAGGTTTCGGGAAAGTGTGCAAAGCTCGTACTAATGAATGGCATCGTAGACATTCGGAAGAGGAGAAAGTAGGATGGGAGGAAAGCAAAGTCTTTGTTTTCTTCATAAAAAAAAAAAAATGGCCCTAGACCCTTTGCCTCCTAGTCTGCCTGTGCCTTCATGGCGCAAGTCTGATGTGGCTGCACTGTGTCTGTCACCCCTGCTTTCCACTCGCTCCTGTGAGTAACTAAACCCTGCTTGGAGCGGAAGCCAGCCTAACGTTTACTCTCCGCGCTCTGTTTATGGAGAGGCGTAGCTCCCCGTACAGAACCCCATGAAGAGCACTGCTCAAATGCCTGCTCTGGATTTACAAGCAAGTACTTCATAAACCAGCCCTTCAAAGGAGCCGCCAACCTGGCCGGCGGTCAGCGCCCCGGTCTTCACCGACCACGTTGTAGCGGGACTCTGTTTTCGCACACCAAACATTCTCGTGGATGTCGTTCAAGGTGACCGGACCGTGTTTTCCTGAGCGTATTGGAGAAGGCTTATGGGCAACTTTTCTAATTACAAGAAAGGAAGGTTCGCCCACCCCAGCAAAGGGTTTTGCTCAGGAGAGTAAATTTTTAATAAAACTGCGCTTGGAGCACTTACTTGATAGCAACGGTTAATCTGCAGGAGAGTGAAGCTGGAAAATCTAATATTCGAGAGAAATAGCGCAGAGTGACTAAGAGTGAAGGCTCCACGGGCAGGCCACCGAGGCCCAAACCTGGCCTGAACCATGTATTGCAATAGTTACTTAACCTCTTAAAGCCTCAGTTTCTCCATCTGCAAAATGGGAGTAACGCTTATGCTTGGAGACCCTAGGACCACTGTGAACCACAGAGTGGTGGCCCATAGCGCCAGCCCGTGGGCACCACTTAAAACTGTTAGTTAGCTGCTAAGCCCAGCATGACCAAACCCAGTGAATTCGTTTCCAGTGACTGCTGTAACTCGATGGCTTAAAACCACAGAAATTTATGATCGCAATTCTGAAGGCCAGAGTCCAAAATCAAGGTGCCGGCGGGGCCAGGCTCCCTCTGAAGACCCTAGGGAAGTACCCTTCCTGGCTTCTTCCAGGCTTGGGCGCCTCCAGGCACTCCCTGCATCATTCCCATCTCTGGGAATGCAGTGGCTGCATCATTCTCATCTCTGCTTTCATCTCCGCCTGGCCTTTGTGTCCATGTCATCCCCTCTTCTGTGTGTTCTAAAGACCCTTGTCATAGGATATAGGCCCCACCCAGATAAACGAGAAGAAATCTCACTTCATCTCACTCAGTCGCATCTGGAGATTATTTTTCCAGATAAGGTCCTGTTCACAGTTCTGTGGATCAGAACACGGACACACCTTTCGGGGGGCCACCGTCCTAGCAGTTATACCGAGGGAGAAAGGAAAGGAGGAGGCAAAGGAGTCTAGAAATCACTTTCCTATGTCCCCCATCCCAGAACAGATATTATGGGCTCAGTCAGTGTCTCGCTCCAGAGGCTCGTCACCTTTTCTGGCTACCAACTCTTCACCCTACCATTGCCAGAACTCACTCTCATGATAGTTTTATTTCCCAGGCAGGAAAATGTATGATTTCTTTTTTTTTCTCCTGGATGAGATCAGGTATTTGTTAACATTTTCTAGAGCATCTTTGCAGATGGGGCCAGAGGGCCAGCAGTTCTCAATAGGCAAAGGGGGCCGCCCTGTGTCAGGGGAGCAAAGCAGACCAGCAAACAGGAGGCCTGGGTGCCTTCTGCCCTAGCCCCCCCATAGCTCATGACATTGTGCAGGGTAGTACGCAGAGGCACAGCAGATGACAGAAAGACCATAGCCAGCCAGTTGGGATGGACTCAAGAATTTGACCTCCCCGGAGCTAGGCATATCACTGTCATATTTGGACGAGCTGCCGTTTTAAAAATGACTTTACAGCAAGGCACTGTTGACCGGACACCCATTTTGAAAGGCTGGTGATTCACTTTGCATACCTCATAATCCCAAATTTACAAATCACCCAAAGATAGCCTTTCACATTTGGATATTGAAAAAAGAAACTTTGACTACGGCCATGAAGTCCATGTCAAAGTTGACCAAAAGTTGGTACCCAGGGAGGAACAGACCGTACGTTCTGGTAGGAACACAGGGCTCTGGTTAGAAAGGTCCCGTGCTTTCTTGTAAGGGCTGGTTCCCCAAACCCAGTTGGCTTTACTCGTTTGCGTTACTTTTCCTCCCATCAGGGAACGGAAATGCAGGCTCCGAGTAATTCGGTTATTTTAGGGCTCTGTAAAAATCCGCATGTTCGATTTAAATAATGCTGAGGAACTGTGGCGACTTCTGCTTTTCCTCATTTCTCTCCGGCCCTCAGGGCGCCACTGCCAGACCTTTGGGGGAAAGTGTACAGAGGCAGAGGGCTTCTCAGAAGGCCACCTCCGTGCATATTTGTCTTCTATCTTTGCATTTTATGTCCAAAGCCTTGGCCCCACAGCAGCTTCTTGTTACAGAACAATGGCCTCCCAAGCAGCGTTGTTACAGAGATTAAAGGTACGGATTGCAAAACGCCTGTAAAGAAAATCTTCGCTGACAAACCCAGTTTCTTTCCATAGACCTTTCTTCCATAATCTCTTTCTGGCAGAACATTGTATGTTTTGATACCAGAGATTCAGTTACCAACCACAGCAAATAAAACAAAATAATTTTAAAAAATAGTGAGGAACTCACCCTAAAAACAAACATTGGCCAATCGTGTTTATTTTCTGTTTCTTTGTGCACACCTGACGACTGACGGGGGGCGGGTGTAAGGAAGGTAGTACTTCTTATCCAGTTGATTTTTAATTATCGAGCTATGAACAGTCTTCAGACTGAGTACTAGCCAGTTCTGCCGTCCTACGTGGCATGGAATATTACATTTATGTTTAAAAGAAATCAGCGATTTCAAGCCCAAACAGTCTCATGACACCAAGTCCCTGAATGAGCCATGAATACCACGGGTTGGGCAGAAAAGACAGTCATCGCCTCCAGACGTCGGCTCGAGTGCCACGGTCCTGGACATCATCGTTAATTCACCATGTGATCTTAGGGCCATATTTAGGATCTAGAACATTCCAAATATCTGTTTCAAGATATTGAAAAACATCTTCCAATTGTGATCAACAGCAAGAGCTTACTCGTTTTGGGAAGGTGATTCTCTGTCAGACGGAACCCCCTGTTCTTCCATTGGAAGGAGTGTGAATGAGAGGGGGCTGGAGGTGGGAGAGGACTGTGCAGGGCACCTTGTGTTACCCAATGGCTATTGGGTGGACACATACCCTGAGCAAACGGACGTAGTGCTTCTGGCTGCACCCCGTCTTGGTTCTTCCGCCCAACCTCGCTGAGTCTACGCCTCCATCAGTCAGTGTGGTTAGCAAGGTTTGAGCCACTGTAATAGTCGGCTCAGTCCTGCTGGGAGGATGGGGGAGGAGGCATTGTGATCCTTCAGCTCTGGGGTTTGGGCGTGGTCACCAGCGGTGTCTAAAGGCAGAGCATCCCTGGGGAAGGCCCGTGAGTTGGCAGACCCTAGGTGTGAGCGGCTCGCCCGTCCGGGACAGTTAAGTCTCCCAGATCTATAATTCGCTGATTCCCGCAGAAGATGTCTCCTTACTTACAAGCTTTATGTGTTCAATCTGAGTCATCCCAAGGCCAGATCCAAGACCCTGGGAGCTTAGGCTGTGCCAATTCTTCCTTCCGTCCTTGGGAGAGAGCTGCGTATACACACTTACCTGCAGGAGTGGGGGGGGGGGAGGGATAAAAGGACATCTCAAGGTAAAAAGGGAGGAGGAAATAATGTGGCCAGTGACTGCGCTTTTTGGAGTCGCAGGTCATACAAGGGAAGCGAACGTGGTGGTTTTACTGTCTCCTGGGGTTACTGCTCTGTGTGGCCACTCGCACTCCATTAGCGCATCTCTCTGCAAGATCAGATGGCAAATTACATGATAAAGTTATTAAAATATCTGTAAAAGTCAGCACAAGCTCAAGGGCTCGACTTGGCATTTCTGCCCGTTGAGTGGTTTATTGAGATCGCTTCTCTCGGGTCTGTTAATCTTCCTCTGTACAATGGTGCAAATTGCCGGCTACGTAGACCTGTCATGGCCTGAGTCTTCAGCCATGCTTCTGTCGCTGGTCCAAGAGGGCTGCTGTCTTGGGGGTGAAAGCTCAAGTGTTTGAAACGTGCAGTTATTCGCCCCCTCCCCCGCCTCGGTGTTGAACCTGCAGTGTAGGTTTGCGATGGTGTCCATACCGGGGCTGTCATCGGAGCAGTCACGGCGGTGAATCATGGCAAAGCCAGTGCTGGTTCAGACGTTTACCAAAGGCAAGAACAAAACAGAGCTCACAGTTAGAGAGAGGGCTAATGTTGTTGGTTCCTTTAATCCCCGCCGCCTGCCCACCCCCACGAGGTGCAGGACAGGGTCCTGGAAGGGCCTCCCTGCTGCGCCTGCGCGCAGGCGTGGAGCCGCCACGTAACCAGGCTCATTTCCTTTACCGCCTGTCCAGACCCCCCATCCCACATAAGCGGTTAGAGACGTGGTCTTAAATGCCAACGTTCCGTCATTCTGCATGCTGCTGCTCCTAGGGTGGACGGTCGCGCCTCACATTCTTAAACCAGTAGGGATGTCCAAGAACATCTCTACTCTGTTGCCTACGATTAAAAGTCCACCCCATTTCTTTTCTTTTCTTTCTTTTTTTTGGGGGGTAATATTTTTGCTGTGGGATCGGGCTTTCTGAGGCACCATATGTTGCTAAATGAGAGAAGTCATTGCCCAGACGTGGATCTGTTTAATTTAATATGATTTTCCACAAATTACAAAGCATGACTTTAAAATTGAATTTGTGCAAAATTACAGATGGCCAATTCAGGTGGAAGGGAGAGGAAATCTTGTTACTCTTATTCCAGAATCTCTTCCCGAATTCCTCATTTGATTCTTTCACGCCTTGGGGGAGGGGATAAATTGGGGGGGTGGTCTGTAAGGGTCTTTAAGGGACTTCTCTTATTTTTCAAACTTTCTCCCTGGTCAGTCATGGCTCCCTCAGAGGGAGACACAGAGGCCTGGACATGTCAAGACAGAAGACCAGCTCTTCTGTCCATTCATCCCATCAGTCAGGATACACCTGTTCCCCCCACCTTATCATCAGAAGGGGATTCAGGAAAAACAGGGGAACCCCCAGAATGCACTTTCTGAGGAAAGCAGAATCTGGATCTGTCAATTAACACCAGAATCTATATGGTGGGTAATGGGTATGGGCTTTGGAATTCAAATCCCAGGTTGGGCACTCGGGTAGTTATATGACCTTGGGTAAATCACTGAAATCCTTTGCGCGGCTGCTCCCCATCTATAAAATGGGCATGGTAGGAAAAGTACCTGACTCCCTGGAGAGCGGTGAGCGTGAGTGAGTTAATATGAGTGTGCCATGGATGCGTGGCACGCAGTGAGCTCTGCATGGGTTTTCTCCTCTTACTTCCGGAGCTTGCTGCAAAGGTTGGACATATATTTTCATCAAGTATTGAGCATAGAGCCTGGTACACTTCATGCACTAAATAAATGGTCTATGTTATTCGTTTTCCTCTTACTGCTAGTATTGTACCCACGTGAGGAGCAGTGGGGTCTCACCAGGGGTTATAGTCCTGTCCTGTCCGTCTGTCCTGTCAGATGAGGCACACCTCCTTTCCGGGAGGACAGTCGCCTGCGGTGGTTTCAGTAGTGTCTTCAGTCAAGTTCTGCTTCCTTGGGAGAACTCTGACAGGAAAACCCATCAGCACTGCTCCGCAAGATCAAATGGGAATGGGAAGCTGTTAGAGCTGAAAGGGACCTTACGCATCATTCCTCAATGCCCTTTATTTTCTGCGTGAGACCCCAGAGGCCCCGGGGAAGGACAGGGACTGGCCTAGTTGGAGGCAGACCTGAACTCCCAGTCTTGGGACTCCTGGGGCTCGTTGCATGGGTCCGTCCCGCCTCTGCCTCGGAGGTGGACACAGAGTATAGTCTCCGCTGTCAGTGTGGAACGCGAGTTAAGACATGTCGCCGTGCTTGGCCCTCCTTGGCCTTTTTCTAGACGTGTGCTGTCTCCTCAAAGAGACGATTAGGCCCCCATGGTTGGACCCTGTGTCATGTGCTTCTTTGTGTCTCCATTTTCAGAATGCTGAATTCCACACTTTAGGAGTAGGGTTTTTCAAAAGGCAAGGATAGAATATCCATCTCAAGGCCACCCTCTGTCCTCAGCCCTGCTCCCTGGGGGACAGCAAACAGCTGCAGAGAGGCTGACAGGACACTCCCTGACTACAGGGCCCCCGTGGGCCGCAGCCAGAGATGAACCCTGACTCGTCCCTTACTTGCATGAATCGGACACATTTAGAGAATGTGAATGGTCAGCCTCTTTGGCATTTTTAATGAACCATCTACAAAAGGATTTCTTTGAACCGAGTTTCACCTTCCTGTGTGATTTTAAGTAAATACCTCCCTGGGCCGAATCCGCCCACAGGCCCGGCCCTTGAAAGCCTGCTGGTGGCTTGGGCTGGCCAGCCACAGGGAGACCTGCAGACAGGTGTGCAAGTGTGGCAGGGCGGGGGCGGGCAGCCACCGCTGTGGGAACGCAGCGAAGCCCTGGCTGGGGGGCCGGGGGT
>LNAC01000045.1:3456104-3552832 GCA_002007465.1 Ailurus styani | reverse complement strand
CGGGGGTGGGGGCTGGGGGGGGGGCTGGTGCTGAGTGACGGTCCTGCCTCCTGGTTCAGCACCCTGCGGCCAACTCCTGCATTTACTCGCTGAACAGTGCGTGGCTGTGCAGACAGGGGAAATAGAGTCAGAAACGGGTGTCCAATGCCGTGATTTTAGAGTCAGGGTNCCCCCCCCCCCCGGGACCTTCATGGGCAGACGCTGAATGCCCCTCTGTCAGAGGCGCTGTATCTGCCGTGTGTGTGGCTTCTGGGCTCTCTCCTGTTGCTAAGACCTGGTGACTTGGTAGTCACCTCTCCTATGTGGAACTTAGTTAGGGGTTAATCAAGAGAATCGGGGACTTGAGGCCCTGCGCTAACTAGCAATGTGGACCTGTCCTCCTGTCTTCGCCTCCCACCGTGCACAGTCTTGACATGTCTTGCCGGGACTTGAGTTCCAGGCCTCAGTGGTCTGAGTTTCTAAAAACAGACCAGAGGAGGAGCCAATGAAGGAAACGCTGTGAAATGACCTCTTTGGCTCTGAGGAACAGATCCACTCAGAAACACAGCACTCCGAGGTCTTGCAAACTCTCCCCCAACAGTCATGATGTCCCCTGATTTGGGCAGTTTTTCACAGCAACTTCGAACTTCTGACCATGGAGATGAGTGAACCCTAGGAAGCTGGACCAGAATGAGATAGTCAGCCCCCTCATTAGGCAGAAGAGATACTGGGAGCCCAGAGAGATTAAGTGACTTGCCAAAGATCACACAGCCAGCTCCTATAGGCACATGCTTCGCTCTCCTGCCCATCCACCCCGGCTTGAACGCATTTCTAGTATTTGGATCCAGCATGGTGAACCTTCCCAAGCAGTCCCTGCAAAACAGCACTTATGTGAAAGAGGGGCTGTTGGAACAAGATAGGGCAAACACCAGTGTGCCTGCGCATGGCTCCACCCGGTTTCTCATCTNAAAAAAAAAAAAAAAAAAAAAAAAAGGTCTCAAATAACCCAAACAGGCCGGGTCTGATCTGTAGACAGTCTGCAGGCATCCGCCCAAGAAGCTGCCGGTCGGCTGGTCCATCCTCCACTGATTTATGTTGTGTGTGTTAAGCCTTAAATTGTTGAGACTCTGGCTGGCTGCAGTGGTATTACTGGAGGGCTGGTGCGTGTTTTCAGCTCACGGAGCTGGCTCCGGTACTGGAGGTGTTGGCCTCAGATCAAGTCCAATCTCACACCTGTCTGAGACAATGAGGGCCTTGTTAGACACATCCCCAGTCAAGGCGGCGCAGGCTGCTTAGTTTTCACGTTCAGAACGGGGGTGGGGGGGGGATCTGGGGGCCAGGGAGAAGCCGGGGCGAGACTGAGAAACGCTGCGGTCAGCTGCCTCTCTTGCCCTCTCCTCACCGCCCCACCCCGCTTCCCAGCCTGCCCCTCCCCCGTTTTATAAACTTTTCCTTATTTTTGGAAATGAAAAACAAACAAACAATGCCAACAGTAGCCCTCTTATGAAGGAGAATTTCCCACTGCCAAACAAGCAGCTTGGAGCCTGGTGGAGAATAAATTCACAGTCCCCAACGGGCTTGAGCCACAGAGTGGAGAAGCAGGGGGGTGGGGGTGGGGTAGTCGCCACGCCAGTCCTGAAATCCGAGCTTTTTTCCACACCAATGGGGTCCGTGCAGGAAGGGTTTTCTCTTCTTGTATTTCCCCTCTATTTCCCACATTTGAGTGACTGGAGCAGGAAGCAGAGGGGAGCGGTTCTGTCCCCACTCTGTCCCTGCTGTCCCTTGTCACCAACCCAGAGAACACAGCGGGCCACCAGCGCTTACATCCGCGGACCCTTTGCAGACCCAGCTCTCCAGAGACCCTGACCTGAGGCAGCCACGGGGCAGGACCTCTTCTGGGTCCGTCCAGGTCAGCAGCCCTCAAGGCTGACGGCTGTGAACGCTCATTACTCAGTCAAAGCCCCCCTGAAATGATTTGCATTGCATGGGAGCACAGGGTATGCAAGCCCTTGGGATAAACATCAAGAAAAATCTCCCGGTTATGAAATCCACCCTTTTCTGCCAGACCCCACCGTAGGCCCCCCGCTAGCACCTAGTGACTCCTCCTGCGTGGACCTGTCACGTCTTGGGGGCTTGTAACGAATGTCTCCGCTTCCTTCTCTGTAAGCAAGGCTCTTACCTGCGTGGGGACACACGGAGGTGCCAGCGGTCCCTCCGTTCTGCTCAGTCTTCCAACGACAAACAGGCAGCCCCCATCCTTTCAGTGCCGAGAACCGGCTTAAGTGCTAAGTCCCATTGCTGACTCACAGCTGCAGCCTCGGAGACCCGGCAGGGGGAAATGTGCAGGCTGCTTATTTTATCTGAGGCCTGGGACTTCAGAGCAAATCACTTTGAACTCCGCCGTCCTGGTTTCTCTTTGTGCACATCAGCCGGCTTGCCCCAGGACACCTTTTCCAAGGGAGCAGAGGGAGGCGTGCGAAGCAGCAAGGAGGGATGGGGAAGCTGGGGACTTCCGGCTCCTTCCTGCCCAGGTTCGAACCCCTTCCGTGTGACCTTGAGTGACAACACCTGCAAAGGCCCTGGGCCGTGGGAGGTGGCATCGCCGCTAAGACCGTGGGCTTCTGGGAGGCCAGAGGTGGCACTGCGGGGAGGGTGGTGGTGTAAGAAGCAGATGTGGCCCCTTCAAGCCACCTGGGGGCCAAGGAGGACCGGATACAGAACCCGAACCTGTGTCTACTGAGATCACTTGAACCACGGGCTTCTCAGTTCCTTCTCTAGCCCTCCCTGCCTCAGCCTCTCTCGGGATCGTGAGGTTTCCATCCCTCCCCTGATCCTGCCATTCTTCAGGGCACCTCCCTGCCCCCTCTCTTTCCTGTCCGATGATCGAGCTGATCCATCTTCTCTCATCCCGAGCCCATCCTGTGTGGCTGGGACTCCACCATCTCCCCCAGGCCTTGCTGCCATCATTACCCATCAAGGGGCGTGCACTGATGCCCCAACTGTCCCGGGCTCCTGAGAACGAGGACCTGAGGTTTCCCTCTGTGCTTTGAGATCATCCAAACCACAAAACCAACTGATGAGATGCTTTCCAAGCATCCCCGAGCCCTGAGGACCTGCACCCTCTCCTCCCCATCTCCAGTCATGGTTCCAAGAGTGACAGGCTCGCCTCAAAGGCTCCGGCAGGCAGGAACTGTCTCTCCTACTTCTCCAGACCCCCAGGACCCTAGCCCAGATCTTTAGGGTAAGACATGAGTGAAAGTCACAGGGAAAGATTTTCGCTGCTCTTGAGATAGCTGGTGACTGACACGTTTTCATCTCAAGTCCCAAATGATCTCCTTCCTCCCAAAGCACCAGTTCTAGGGCAGAGCCTTGCTTCTTGGTTCTGCGACTGACTCTTCTTCCTCCTCCCAGAGCCCAGCTGGGAGCCTGGGCGAGGGAGCCTTGGTGGACCCACCCAGGTGACAACATACCCACCCTTTTCCCTTCACTTCTGTGACAAGGAAGAAGATGGGGAGTGTCTCTGCTTCTTGACCTTCTGACCCATTACCTTCTAGAGCCTTCTGTTTTCTAAAGCTAGGGAGCTACCCTTTTCTTTCGCTGTCCCCCCAACCCCCCAGGCCAGACTCTCTTGTGTCACCGTCTGTCCTTGCCATCTGCCTTCCTCCTCAGTCAGCTCACCTGAGGCTGTCTTCCAAATACCCGAAGCTGGCTTTCCACGTTTAATTAGAGATCTGGACCCCAAAGTGAGAAGTTGTTTACCCACTACTTCCTTGGAACCCCATCCCCCCACCTCGCTGCTGCCTCCCGACACCTGTGCTCTGCCCCTCCCCCCATGTTCAGGTGTGTCCCTGTGTCGCCCCCTTCACTAAAAGCATTCCTGATTCTTCCTGGTTCCGGCACTTTTCAAATCCATCCTTCCATCCCTCCACTCTTGACCGTGGCGCCCCGCCCCCCGCCCCCCTGTAACCAAGCCTCTTTCCCCAGTGGACCCATTGCCCGGCCTTGGGACCTCAGGCCCCCCAGCAATGAAACATTTCGCCACCACCCCCTCGAGGGCTTCCCCCTGTGCCTAAGACAGATGGCAAAAGCCAAGTTTCCCCCTTCCCACCCCCTGTGTGGCGTCGCATTATGATCTTCAGCTGGTGGACGAAGGACTATTCCACCCGCCCGTCTGTCTGAAAAAACAGCAGAATGTGGGCCGTCTGGGGCTGGGGGGGGGGGCCGTTTGTCACCCTCTTCGTCAACCCGCCCTTTCGCTTTCTTCGCCTCCTCTTCCCTCAGTTCCTCAGAAGCCTCTTTGGTTCCAGGCAGGGGGAAAGTACTTCGGACGTGTTGTTGAGACTGGTTTGCTGTTTTTTTCAAAGACGGGAAGTTCCTGTTTATTGGAAAGGTTGTTCGCTTCCAAAGATGTTACAGTGCCAAGCAGCTATAGGATGACTTCTCGCTGCCTCTTCTTGGGGTGGCACACAATACAAAAATGATAATAATAATAATAAACCGATGAGAGCAAGAGAGCCCGTGAACACAAAAGGAGATGTTATAATAGGTTTTTGTTGGTACTTGCATTTTCTTGTTGAAAAACAGCAAAGACCCTGAGGTACAGAGGTGTGGACAGAAGCCCGATGTTATCTGCCCCCTAGAAATCGTGCCTGGAGTCCAGCAGCGGGCGGGATCCAGAACTCAAAAAGACGGAGGCAACTGGTCCTGCTCAGTACAAACGGTGCTTTTAGTCTTTCGTAAACAGCCTGTGCCCCAGGGCTCAAATCCTTCAAAAGTTTGCCTAGGTAATTACGTTTCATTGCCGTCTGGCATGTGCTCATCAGTCTAATCTGGGGGTTCAGACAGCCAGGCCAAAGCCTGCGAGACTGGAGGAGAACGAGACCGTGAATTTAATCCACTTGAAAGACAGACTAATACAAGTGCGGCTAACTCATTATTTTAAGTGATGTGAGCAGAAAAGGGTATGGCACTTTCCATAAAAGAGTTTAAAATCGGCGCACTGTAGCCACTTGGCGGTTGAAGGCCATTAGAAGGAAAGGCGGAACTGGGCGACGACAGAATCCTTGCTGCCACCTCCTTCTTTCTGGAAGCCTGTCTCCGTCCCCCCAACCACCCCAACACGGGGCGGGGGGCGGGGGCAGGGGGCTCAAAGGGAGATGCTGCCTGTCCTCCCTCCGTCCCTCCCTGATTTTGACTTGGGGCATTGTGAATTCGCAGCAACGGACATCAACTTTCATTTGAGATTTGGGGGTGTTGGGGTTCAGTTTCAGGGTGGAAAGGGGTTATTAAGTAAGGACTTCCCAGTCAGCCCCCCAGAGGCCAGAATTCCAGGCCTGTATGCAGGAAAAAGGATCCCTTCCCCTGTGTCCACTGGGCACTGTGCTTAGCAATCTTTCTTCCTTTCTTTTTCTTTCTTTCTTTCTTTCTTTCTTTCTTTCTTTCTTTCTTTCGTTTTCTTTCTTTTTCTTTCTTTCTTTCTTCCTCTTCCTTCCTTCCTTCCTCTCTCTTTTTCTTTCTTTTCAGATTCAAACCAGTTTTTTTTTTGTTTTTTCAGTATATGGTAACTAGGCTGGGGGCCAGGTTAAAGCCTTCAATCATCACACGGTAAGAAACAGCCCTCTACAAGGAACCAGAGGTCTGTCCCTGCCCAGTCGCCAGCCCAGCGTGGGGAGCAGAGAGAGTCACATCACTTGTCCAGGACTTGGCCTTCTCCGAGGTGGAGCTGGCTCAGAAAGTCTCTGAGGTCGCTTTCTGCACTATCATTCCATGAGATGTTGGAATGAAACCTTAGAAATGTTGACAGTGATTTGCATCATTATCTAGTTACATGTGACTCATGCCCGGGAAGCTCAGGAAAGGCAAGCACTAGCCTGTCCCTTCCCAGGTGGCAAAGCTGACGGTCAGCTCAGGAGTGATCTTGTTGGTCGTTTACACCTGCGTCTCACCCAGGACGCGGCGTGCCAATTTCAAGTCTGGGTGCCAGGCCATGAAGCTGTAAGAAAGAGTCATCCTGAATCCTGGCATGGGGATGGAGTTCTCCCTGGGCACAGCATGACAGTTGAGGCCACGTAGGCCATGGCCCCCAGCGCCCTGGTTCCCACAAGGGCTCCAAAAGGTTCCCAACACACCCCTTCTCTCCTCAACAACCCTGAATTTCTCGTGTCCTGTGCCTGGGGTGCATGCCTAGCCTGGGCTGGGTCTTCCTCAGGCACCACTGGCATGTGGGGCCAGATCATTCTCTGCCATGGAGGTGGGGCACTCTGTGTATTGTCGGGTGTTTAGCAGCACCCCTGGCCTCCACCACTAGATGCCAGGAGCAGCTCTCACCCTAGTTGTGACGACTGGAAATACCCCTAGACATTGCCCAATGGAGGAGAAACAGCCCCTGTTGAGAACAGTCTGAGAAAATCACAAGATCTTGTAGTCTAGTGCTCCATGCCAGCAACAAAGGGCGGTCACTTGGGTGTCTCTACTTGGAAGTAAGTCAGTTTTGATGCCTCACTTCTCTTGTCTGTAGGTCATCCCTTTTGTTGAGCAAGAGTTTCCTAGTCTACTATCTCACTCACTCCTTTTATTTTATTTTTTAAATTCTTCCATGTTAGTCCAAGTCACTGAAAACCTATTGCTTCTCTGAGAAAGCCTTCCTTGACCTTGTAAATCAAAGCAGTCCTCTGGAGGGAGGTTTCCCACCGCTGGGCTCGGTATCATCTTTCTCAGGGTGACCTCATCTATTAAAGTATGAAGGTTGTATTTGAAATGCCATTTACTTTCTCTAAGTCAATAAATGAAGCTGTGGATCTTTAGATCATCAGAGGTCTGCTTATTACCAAGAGTTTTTGTATGTGTGTGTCATTTTTTAAATCGAGATCTGTGTTGGAGTTTAAAAGAATTCCGGCAGATTTCCATTTGCCTTTCTGAATCAGTTTGGGGTGATATTCCTCTGCGAGTGTAGATTGCCCCTAGATGAATCTGACTTTATTAGTTTATGTCCTTTGTTCAGAGCACCAGGGATGAGCTTGTGAAAGCACGCGCAGCTCTTATCTTCAAAGCTCTCCTTTATGCAGCAAAAGTGCACCTCAGCAACCTGTGTTACTAATCTGTGGCAGTCCCAATTAGTTCACATCAAGGTCAGTTCTTTGGGGGGTGCACACCGGCTGCAGACTTAAGGGAACGAGCGCCTCTTGCGCAGAGCTTGCATGAAGTTGGGGGAGAAGGCGGCCGCAGAAGCGTCAAACAAAAGAGGGGGTTGCCCGCTCCCCCAGGAGAGGTTGATAGTGACTCCCCCTGCCCGGGCTCACAAGCCAAAGAAACCCAGTTATTCTCAAGAACCCAAAACTAACATGGGAACCTGCCGCTCCATGAGGAGGCTGTTTGGGCTCTTCCTCACTGTCCTGCTCCGATGGCAAATATTCGAGTGCTTTTGCAATTGTTGCAACATAAAGAGAAGAGTAAGAGAGCCATTTCTTGGGGACTTTTGACGAATGGAGAAGCCTTGGGCTTAAGAAGTATAATGAACATGACTGCTCCAAAACTATGTCTGTGAAAAAGAAGCCAGAGCTCTGGGCCGGGAACATGTTGAATTTTAGGAGTGAAGGGTGATGCTGAGCTCACAGTGGCCCATCTTGCTGTGTCTCTGAGGCCACCAACAGAAGGCAGTAAATCTGCAAATCACGTAGGTCTCTGGTCTCAAGTGCGGGGGTGAGGCCCCTTGTATGTGAAGAGAATACGTGTCCTTGGCCTGCTGTCATGTCCGTGGGAGAATGAAATGGTCCACGGCCAACAGGAATGGCAGTGCCCTTTAAGAGGGAGAAGTTAACTGTTAGATCTGTTCAGAGATGTGCCCCATAGTCCTATGAAGTTCAGAGCATTGGAGGTGAAGGGATGGCGGGATTCACACTGCATTTGCTGCTGCTCCCTCCAGGCACACAGTGCACCTTGGTGCCCCGGGCCAAAGGCAGGATGCGTGGATGCTTGTGAAGGGGCAGAAGGGGGCGGTCCTCCCAGGGCCCCAGCTTCCTGGCTCCTGCTGCTGGGGATTCCCAGAGCTGGGCCTGATGTGTGGGAAAGGAGAACAAGGAGCGGGTGCAGGTAGGGGAAGAAAAGTCATGGCAGGACAGCACAGCCGGCCGTGAGTGTGAGGAAAACGTGAGCACGCTGAAGCAGACACTGAGCCAGTGGTTTATGGAAGGAGGCCAGGTGCTTCAGCTTGGAAAACTAGCCCTACCCTCCTTCAGGTGGGGAGCGTGGAATGGAAGCTCTTCAAGAAAGAGCAGCCGCCTTTCACTGTGAGTCCCATCTCAGCAAGTAAAGAACAACAAGGCGTCCTCGGTGGGCAAAGCTCAGCATCTGGATTTCTGGATTTCGGTGCTCTGGCTAGCAGGGTACCTTGCGGCACATGGCCGCCGTGCAACCACCTTGGGCAGAGCAGCTGCAATGCTCCAGCTGAAGGAGGTGGGTGCTCAGTGGGAGGAAGGGCTTCTGTCTCCTCTAGGTAACCCGCCACATGCTCTCACACGTGCTCACTGCAAAACCACGTTTCCCTGGGGAAACAGGTGGGGAAACTGTCTCCAAGGGATTAGGTCACTTGCCCCCAGCACACTAGGAGTGAAGGGCGAGTCAGGGGCTTAGCTCTAAACTCTCCAACTCCCAAACGACAGCCTTGCTCTGCTCTTGCTCTGGTTCTTGTGATTGTCTGATGGACAGCCCCAGGCCATGGTTCCCAAATCCTGGAAATGTGGAGCAACACAAACCAAAGGCTAGTAAAGCATCCTTGTGGGTTCCCTGCCAGCACTTTCTAGATACCATGTTGTGCTGCGTTCTTGCTTCCCCCTTCATATGACTCCCGATTTTATTAGAACGCCATGCTTCAGACTGTGCTGCTCAAAACCAGAGTGTCTGGCTGAAAAATCCAGAAAGGATGCATTCGGGCTCACACTGCATGGGAGGAGAGGACACAGAGGCTGCCTGAAGGGCTTCAGCCACTCTAAAATCTGTCAAACAGTTGTTAACTTTTTATAAAACCACAAAAGTGCTGAAGTAAAATCTAGGGTTGCAGCTGTGAGAAAGCACAGCAGGAAATCCGTGATAGCGCTGGTGTGGAGGGTGGCCTCCTACTGTCTCCGCCCCANTTTTATAAAACCACAAAAGTGCTGAAGTAAAATCTAGGGTTGCAGCTGTGAGAAAGCACAGCGGGAAATCCATGATAGCACTGGTGTGGAGGGTGGCCTCCTACCGTCTCCGCCCGTGCTACCTGTGTCTCCCACAAGAGATCTGTCTGAGCCCAGGTGCTAGCCAGAGGGAGGTGCACTGACATAGAGGGATGGGGGCTACAGAATGGGATGGAGTAGCCTCACAGGAAGCCAGGCCACAAAATGACATGATGCATAGCTGTTGCATGCCAGATCTCCTTCTGAACTGGGCTCCAGAGCGTCTCCTTCAATACTGACAACTTACCAGGTAGGGGTCAGTCATCCTGGAGCCCTTGAGGCCCCAAAGCAAGCATCGCTCCTTTTTTTCCTTGCCTGCTGCCACCCTGAGCCATTACAGTGACCCTACCAAAGTTTGGCCACATTACTTAATAGGAACTGCCCAAGGGACGGCTCTTACTGAATCTGCTTACTCACAGATAGCTGGTGTCTCTCTGGGAAGTCCTAGGGGCTCCCCTTCATCAGCATGGGGCCTTCCATTGACAGTCTGGAGAGTGGCTTGGCTCTGACAGGCTCACCACCCTATGCCATGGGCCAGTGATGTTCAAACCTGCATGGTCCTTTTTATAGCATGTGCTATCCCCATGGAATGTTCCTTCAGATGATTCTGTTTCTTTAGCTGTGGGCCATCCCAGGTGATACCGTGCCTCTCCTGAGTGTAGCTTCCCCCTTCGAGGTGTCTGTCATTTGTTTCCTTTAAGTGAGGGTCCTCCTGCTATGTCAAGGGCACAATCCCAAGCTAGAGGCTGCCAGAGACTTCCTGGCTGTTGACACAGTAGTTCTGGCTCATTCCTTTCCAGGAGCTGCAGAAGGGGCAAAGGGGCTAGAGAATGAGGGGACGGGAACCATCTTTACCATCCGTGTTTTGAGGTTTTTGCTGGATGAGAATGGAAGAAGGGAAGGAAATTAATAGGGTAGTTGTGGAATCATCTGGCCCTACAGGAATTTACCCAGCACACCTATAGAATCAGTAGAGGCCTGGAAATTGTGTTTCAGGGCAGAGGCACAGAAAGTGAGAGTGCAGAAAATCTTTATGAGAAGGGTGTATGCAGTGGGTTTTTAAATGTTTAATAAAGTCCAGAGCAATAGTCTGTCTACAAGGGAGGACAGGGGAAGACCAGAAGGTGCCTTCTGTTCCCTCAAAACCATGGTCTCTCCACCCCATGGGAACTGAAGGCTACTCTCCCTCTGGCCCAGGGACACGGTGCCAGCAGAGAACAGGAGGTGTTTATCCACACACCCATCTTTTCTAGAAGCCAGTGACTTACCCCCCAGTCCTTTGTCAGAGACAACTGTGCCTGAGTCCAGAGCCTTTTTCCAGACGTGCCTCAGACTGATGGGGCTGAAGGGAGAGGCCTCATGGCAAAAGTTGAACTGTTTCCCCTGGGAAGTGTCTGGCAACTCTAATGAGGACCGGCACTTTGCATTTATAGAGCGCCTTTCATCTGTGGCTCTCAAAGCTGCTCCACAAACATTAATTAACTCTCACACCTGTGAGGCAGGTGAGGCTGGTCGCCCCCATTTTTAGAGATGAGGAGACAGGTTTGAAAGGAAAAGGGCTGTGGCGAGCCACCAGGGCTGGGGGCGGCTCTGCTGGAAGGAACTGGCTTTCTGGATTCCCAGCACCCTGACCCAATGGCCCTGAGCGCAAACCCAGGGAGCCTCCTTGGGGCCAGGCTCCAAATATGGGTCCCAGAGGCTGCGCGTGGGGGAGACGTGGCCACACACCTCCTTCTTCCCTCCTGCAGACAGCCTGCCACCTCCCAGGCCCCGCAGTCTGAACGGGACCCCTCAAAAACCTCAAGGCCTTTAAAACGCAGCCTCCTCAGGCAGGTCTCTGCCTGGGCTTGGTGCTGGATGCTTCCCTTCAGAGTAATTGCTGGAACAATGAGTGCATCTTAGCTGTACATGACTAACCAAGATGTCTGTAGCCGGCAGAGACAACGGTTGGCAAATACCAGAGCTATTTCACAACCTCGCCTTTTCCAGGATCCAAAGCTGGTAGGAGCTGATTCACATTACCGTGGGGTTTCACTGATAGCAGCAACGTGTGAATCCCGTGTCTGCTACCTGGGCACACTTCTAGGTGACTGTTTAGCCCTTCTTCCTTGTGCCGTGCTGCGTTTTGACGCCCTGCCACAGAGGCCAGCAGAAATGGCACTGAAGGATGGTGGGACTTCCAGGGAAATGCCTCTTTCAGAGCAGAGAAGGACCCAGTGCCTGGGGCCATGACAGCATGGGGTTCTGAAGGTAGCAGCAGAGCCTGAGGGGGCAGCCTTTTATTTTCAGGGGAGCCCAGATCTTCCCTCCCAAGGGTTCCAGATGGGGAGATGCAAGCCACTGCCACTGCCGCCGCCGCCGCCACCACTACCACCACCACCACCACCACCACCAGGGCCCGCCCTGACACATCACCCTGGAAACTGACTCACATCTCTGAGCCCTGAGTCATATCCTGTTGTGCGTTTGGAGGCCTCCAAGAGGGCATTACACCAGCTACCCATGACTGAGGTGAATCTGAAGGGCACCCTGGGAACTACCCTGCCGTCTTCCAAACAGAAAGAGGGAAAAAAAAATCCTCCAGGGAAAAAAACCAGGACCGCCCTGAGGGTTTCTGTGTTCACCAAGCAGGTTTGACTCTTAAAAATAGACGCCGGGCCCCATGACATACATAACTGTCTGGTCTCTGTTTTTAAACGGCTCTGAAAGGTTACCAAAAGGTCGCATCTTTTAAAGATATCAGCTGAAGAGCCAAAGCAAGGGCCTTCTAACTATAATAGCCACGCCACAGAGCCGCCAAGCTCCTCCTGACCCTGGGCAGAGAGAAGATGGTTGCGCTGTTGGGAATCCAGGTTTTGAGGGTGGGCATTCAAGACCCCAAAGAGGTAGGTGGTCTGAGTCAAAACAAGAGGGGTCTCTGGCCATGCTCTCTTAAGTGGCCTAGTGGGGGCCTGGTGCCAAAGTCGGATGTTTGAAGCATTGCAAAGAACAGCTTTCAGTTTTCTTGATTTTTTTGTCACCTTATATGACACTTTGTCACTTTGTTTCATTGATTCCTATTTTAATTCTTATTATGTCTTTTCTTCTGCTTGCTTTTGCTTTATTTTGCTCCTTTTCCTCTAGTTTCCTAAGCTGGAAGCTTAAATTATTGATTCTGGATCGTTCTTCTTTTCTAATATATGCATTCAATGCTATAAATATCCCTGTAAGCACTGCTTGCGTTACGTTCCACAAATTGTGAGAAACTGGATTTTCGTTTAGTTCAAAATGCCTTTTAATTTCTCTTGAGACTTCTTAGTTTACCCATGGGTTACTTGGAGGTGTGTTGTTGAAGTTCCAAATATTTGTTCTAGCTAAGTTTCTGTTGTTGGTGGGTTTTGTTGTTTTTGTTGCTATTGTTTTGTTTTTAGTTTTAAATCCATGTAGCCTGAGAATATACTTTGTATGATTCCTGGTCTTTTAAATTTGTTAAGGTGTGTTTTGTGGCCCAGAATGTGGTCTGTCTGGGCAAATGTTCTCTGTGAGCTTGAGAAGAAAGTGTATTCTGCTGTTGTTAAATGGAATCTTTTATAAATGTTAGTTACATCAAGTTCATTGGGAATACTGTTCAGGTCAAAATGCCCTAATTTTCTGCTTGCTTGATGCATCAGTTGAAGTGTTGAAGCCTTCAGCTAAGTGTATTTTTCTATTTTTTCTTGTAGTTCTAAATCAGTTTTTGCCTCATGTTTTCTGACACTGTTATTAGGTGCATACATGTTAAGGATTGCTACATCGTCTTAGAGAATTGACTCTTTCATCATCATGTAATTTTCATCTTTATCCCTGAAGTTTTTCCTTTTTCTGAAGTCAGTTTAGTATTAAATTAATATAGCTACTCTGCCTTTCTTTTGGTTAGTGTTAGCATGGTTTTTCTGCATCTCTTTACTTTCTCCCCTGAGTCTTTATATTTCAAGTAGTTTCCTTGTAGACAACATATAGTTGGGCCTTGTTATTAATTCACTCTGACAGTCCCTGTCTTTTAATTGGTGCACTTAGAACATTCATACTTAAAGTGATTATTGATATGGTTGAATTCATATCTACCATGTTCGTAACTGTTTTCTATTTGCTTGTTCTTTTTCCTCCTCTTTTTCTGCCTTCTCTGGTTTTAATGGAGCATTTTATATGATTCTGTTTTATCTCCTCTCTTAGCATATCAATTATACCTTTTAAAAAAATGTTTTTAGTGTTTGCCATAGAGTTTGCAAAATACATGTATAATGAATCTAAGTCACCATTAAATAACACTACCCCACTCTTTCCTTCCTATTCTGTCATTCCTGCCATTCATCTCATTTACCCATATGCTGTGATCACCCAATATATTATTCCCTCTATTATCATTTGAAACAGACAGTTATCTTTTGGGTCAACTAAGAATAGGAAAAATAAGACTTTATTTTATCTTCATGTATTCTTTCTCTGAAACTTACTTTCTTTGTGTCAATTTAATTTTCTGACCTGTATTTTTCTTTTCCTTGAATAATTCCTTTTAAACATTTCTTCCATGACAGCTCTGCTGGATAAATTACTTCAGTTTTTGTTTGTTGGATACTATGTTACTCCTTCACTGTTGAGGTATAATTTTGTAGAATATGGAATTTTAGGCTGGTGGCTTTTTTTTTCCTTTAAATAGTTGAAATATTTACTACACTTTTTGCTTGTATGGTTTTTGAAGAGAAGTTGGAAGTAATTCTTATCCTTGTTGCTCTCTAGGTAAGGTGTTTCTGTAGATTATTCGGTATTTGTCTTCCTTGGTGTTCTCTGAACTTCTTGGATCTGTGGTTTGGTATCCATCACTAATTTTGAAATATTATTGGCCATTAATACATCAGATATTTCTTCTACTCTGTTTTTCTTTCTTTTTCCTTCTGATATTTCCACTATGCATATGTTACACCTTTTGAAATTTTCCCAGAATTCATGGATATTCTCTTTTGGGTTTTTCTGTTTGTTTGCTCTGTTTTTTTCTTTGTTTTTTCTCTTTACCTTTTGTTTGGGAAGTTTCTGTTAACATATTTTGGAGCTCATTATTCTTTCCTCAACCAAACCTAGTCTATTGATGAGCCCATCAAAGGCATTTCTCATCTTTGTTACAATGTTTTTCATTTCTAGAATTTCCTTTTGTATCTGAGAGTTTCCATCTCCCTCCTAACATCACCCATCTGTTCCTCCATGCTGTCTCCTTTTTCCATTAGAGCCCTTAACACATTAATTGTAATTAAATTCCCTGTCTGGTAACTCCAAAATCTATGTCATATCTGAATCTGGTTCTGCTGTTTGTTGTATCTCTTCAGAGTGCTTTGCTTACCTTTTGGCATGCCTCTTTATTTCTGATTTGAAAGCTGGATATGAGGGGCGCCTGGGTGGCTCAGTGGGTTAAACCTCTGCCTTTGGCTTAGGTCATGATCTCAGGGTCCTGGGATCGAGCCCTGAATCAGGCTCTCTGCTCAGCAAGGAGCCTGCTTCCCCTTCTTCCTCTGCCTGCTGCTCTGCCTACTTGTGATCTCTCTCTCTCTCTCTCTGTCAAATAAATAAAATCTTAAAAAAAAAAAAGCTGGACATGAGGTACACCTGGGTGGCTCAGTCAGTTAAGCATCTTGCTCTTGGTTTTTGGCTCAGGTCATGATCTCAGGGTCCTAGGATCAAGCCCCACATCAGACTCCATGCTGAGTGTTGAGTCTGCTTGAGGATTCTCTCCCTCCCTCTCCCTCAGCCCCTCTCCTCCTCTCCCTCAGCACCTCTCCCTGCTTGCACATTCCCCTCTCTGTCTCTCTCTCTCATAAATAAATAAATAAATAAATAAATAAATAAATAAATAAATAAATCTATCTTTAAAAAAAAGGAAAGCTGGACATAATGTATTAGGTGATGGGAATGGACATAAATATGCCTTCAGTGTGAGATTTTTTTGTTCATCTAGCTAGGAGTTGGGCTGTGCTTCATGTTTACTATAGCTGTAGATGACAGAGGCTTCAAATTCCTCTAATGTCCTTGTTTTTGTCTCCCTTGTTGTCTTTGGACTTCCCTAAGAACTCTCCCCTAAAGAGTCTCTTTGAGCTGTAACCCACTGTTATTATACTGGATGCCATGAAAACCTGGAGGAGTTCCTAATGCCAGTCTCATGAAAGTGTCCCCACCCGAATCCCCATACATGCACAAAAGACTGCAGCCCCCTAGAAGTTTCCTATTCTCACAGTAGTCTATACTCATCTCCAATAGTTTATCAAAATTACCAGTTAAGTGTTCCAACCAGTTTATGACTCCAGCAGCTTCTGCTCCTGGTATGCATGCCTCAGTGTGATTTTCTATAGTCACCTGCCTCTCAAGATTTCAGGGTGGCAGTTTGTCCTACAGTTTCAGTTCTCTAACAGATTCAAGAAAAGTCATGGATTATCAGTCCATTCAGCTCTTTTCTTGTAGAGAGGGGAGTGGGGACCCCTAAGCTTTTTACATTTCAGAGCTGCAGCTGGAAGCAGCAGAACATCTTGACATCAGTTATTTGGTGGGGTCATTTTTCACTCTTGAGATCTTTTAATATTGTTGCATCAAAAGGTGAAAGCACTCTACTTTCTTACTGAGTGATATATATGCCATGGATCCCTCTGAATTCACCACTCGTCTCCACCCTACTTTATCCCCAATCCCCCTTCTCTGACCTCATTTTAAATGAATGGGGGAGGGAGCTCTGTTTTACCCATTTTTTGATGATCAGACAGCTGAAATAACCCATCACAAAATGACCTCAGTAAAGTGGCTGCATCAAAATATGTACCCTGAAAAAAACAGGAGGCAGAAATGCTCAAATTTAAATTTTCTAGTCCAGTCATTTTCTTAATGGACATGTGAACTGGTTGAGATTGGGTCTTTGCCCCCTCTGTCCTTATCTCAAATCTTCAGTTTTCTTGCCCTTACTCTCTGGAGCCCAGTTCCTCTCCAGTGCTGAAGACCAGCAGGCATTCACTTTATCAGTGAATGGTGTGATATTATTACCTGAGCCTCACCCTGGAATAGGTGTGTGTGGCCTTACCAATAAATTATCAGATATATCCCTTAGCATGGGTTTATTTTCCTTTTTAATAATATAATCCTTTTTAATAATATAATCATAAAAAGTAATCAGACTTATTGAACATTTAATATGGCCAAAAACTGTGCTACTTGCTTTACATATGGCTTATCTCACTTATTCTTCACTACTCCCATTTGAAGGAGGAAAACTACATATCAGAGAAAATAAGTGACTTGCCAAGGCTAAAGGCAGAATTCAGACTGAAATCTATCTATGATTTAACTTAGGTGCTTTCCCTAGTCTGTTCCTTGCAGAAGCAGAACATAAGTGCATAATAAATGCCTTTAAGGTTATCTCTAATGTGTGAACAGCTGTTTGCAAGTTTGCAAGTCCAGATTAGGCAGATAATCCATCATTTCACCTGAATACAGGTCCCCCACTTCCTGTAATTCCCTAAAGGCAAGGACTATAATCCATTCACTACTGCATTCCCAAAACAGTGACCCTAGGAAAGCAAAAATGCTCATTGGCAACATGAATGAATGAGGATGTGAATAACTTCATGAGCCTATGAATGAATGAATGAATGAATGAATGAATGAACTAATGAATGTGAATGAATAAATGAAGCAACTCTCAGCATAATGATCAGTGCCATAGGAAGAAACCTTTCCAAGCATCACCTACACCCAGGATCTTCACTGATATCAGACTAGAAACTCCAGTGGGGCAGGGACTGCATTGGTCTTATTCATCAGGCTATTACTAGCTAAGTTAGCACATGCCTAGCGCATACTAAAATTTCAATAACCTTTTCTTCTTTTTGATGGACTGACTTATCAGAGGCACTCCGTTTAAGAACAAGTAGCCCTACTCTCAAGAGAATGACTGACAGTGGTTCTCTTCCTCGGCCTATGGCTTCTTTTCTGGATAACTCCCATCTTCGCCCTGCCTACTTCCTCTTCCCAGAATAGGTATATTTATTGTTACAAGCACCGTTCTCCATCCCACCCTTCCACCTGAATCTTTCTTAAATCTGATTAGCATCAGCAGAGAAATACTGTATATGACCAATTGAATTAGAATCTTGCACTGTGACTGTTTGGAAGGGGCTTCGAGATCATGTCTTTTCAGAGAGGAGAATGAGGATGTACAAAGTAGTGGTCCAGGCTCAAAGACAAGCATGGAGGTCATTTCTCCTGCCTCTCAGTCCTGTGCTTGGGGTGGCCCACAGCACTGCCATTTCCACACCTGCTCATGTGCTCACATTGGCCCCATCAGAGCAAGAATGCTAATGGAACAGTAAACTCAGAATACACCATATCGTCGGCCCTAGTTTTTTTGTTCTATTTTGTGCTTTCATTTTATTATTATTATTATTATTACTATTACTATTAATACAAGTAGAATTAGAAAACACCCAAAAAATGTGACATGAGAAGCTCGCCATCACCACCTTCTGGCTCACCACTGGCAATGAATCCAAAGGCAGCTCACTGTGGTCACATGAATGAAAACTGATCATGCAGGGGTCCTTTGGGTTTTTAGTGCTAGCCCTCCTCTAACGCTGGAAAGCTAAGTTGTGGTGTGAAGCAAGAATGTTGAATCTAAACCCTATGTTAAAAAAAAAAAACAATCACAGAACTTGGACTTTAATCATAAAGATCATTTTACCAAAGCATATTTTTAAAAGGCTGTGAAACATTATGCAACGTTTGCACGGTTTAATTATGAGTTTAGAAAAGCCTAGCACAACTTTTTCACTACAGTAAAACATGACAGAGCATGAATCATGGCATAATACTTTATGCTTACTGTGGTTTTATACATGGGGTTAGGGGTGCTGGGCTGTCTACACAGCAAGGCATGAATTACTGAACCGCAATTCACACCCCGGAGGGCTTTATGACAATTATAAAACCTCTTTTGTTTGCTTCTTAAATGATTAAAATATTTGAGTACTATATATTCATCTAGCAAATGTGTAATATCTAAGACATATGCATGTCTTACAAAAATATCTGAGTCTATAATTTATTTTTCACTTGGAGCAAAACCCTTGTAGTAATATGGGAATATTGAACAATGTGCTATTTTGCTCTTTGCTTTCAATTATTGGAAACACTGTCGCCTATAAGGCTGTGCAGGATCTTTGACTATAGTGGCTCTTTCATTTCCACTGAGTTTAGAATGGACCAGCTATTTTATTCCCTGCTTTCTGCTCAAATTCCCCAAAATTCAGAATGGAATGAAGACCCTTCTTTAATATTAGATTTTAGAGATTCTAAGTTAAAACGTTTGCCCAGATTTTCCAAGCTTAAAAATTGAGTTATTTGAAAAGAAAGATATCAGTCCACATGAGGGACGGGGGAGGAGGGGGCGGGCAGGAGAAGGGCCGGGGATCCAGATGGATCTCCAAACCCCTGATTCTGTTATCTGCTCTGCCAGCTTCGGACAGATAAACAGCAAACTTGAACTGCTGGAAAAGAAAAGCCCCCTGGAGGAATGAGAACTGAATATTTCACAACGAGTAGGAAGAACTCACTTCTTACATCCTGGCACATACACAGCCCGCACCCAGCATTCTGAGGAACATTGCTCTTTCTAGATTTACTCCCAGCTTCACAAAGCCCTGGCTATGAAGACCCCTGGGAACTAGTGTAGTCCACAGAGAAGATGGGACACTAAGAGAAAATCAGTGTTTAACCCTAAAGAAATGGAAGGCTATCTTGCAGGGGGACCACGTCCCGTTTAGCTTTTCTTACACGTGTCACCTAAGATTAGAGGGTTTGTTCATTTTTTTCTTCTCCTTTTCATCTGCACCATGATGCTTTTGAAAACTTAAGACTCCTATGAATGCTGGAGTCAAATTTACAAAATCCTTTTTACCTAAATCTTCTGAAGTCAGAGTTTTGTCTCTTCTCTATCCCAGTCCTCATTTAATAGCCGTCTATAAAATACTTGCTCAACATTCTGCCCTTTAAACGTTGCAAACTTGAGGTCTTGAAAAGGTGCAGGACACCTGTCGGGCTGGGTTGGCAGAGCCAGCTCTCTACCGCTGGACTTGTGAACTAATCCTCAGGTCTCATCGCCAGCTTCCCAGCCAGACCTTTTCTAAATTCCTTGGGAGAAAATTCACCTAAATAGAGGATATTTAAAAGCCCTTGGGATATTTTCGCCAAAGGTATAAAAAAAAACCCACTGTATTCTTTTTTGCTTACTGAGTTCAGATGGATAGGTGATCCACTTGAGTTTATAAAATGTTTCTGAGGATGAGAATTGTAACTCTTGGTAAAGCTGAAATTGTCTGGGCGTTTGATACGTGCTATCATTCAACAGGTGAGCATTAACACTTCTACCTGGAAAGTATATTCAACTTCTCCTATCATTATTAACATGATTAAGTCAAACCTCTGGAAGGAACAGTTATCAGAGAAAAATCTTTAAGAATCACA
The DNA here is from genome assembly GCA_002007465.1 of Ailurus styani. Taxonomy (NCBI): domain Eukaryota; kingdom Metazoa; phylum Chordata; class Mammalia; order Carnivora; family Ailuridae; genus Ailurus; species Ailurus styani. Next base: position 3,533,141 of record LNAC01000045.1, on the reverse strand, counting down.
CATAAGCTGTATTTCAGTATCTTTTGGGGGAGGGTGGAAATCATCAAACAAAAGCAAATACTTAGACTTACTAAACACTGGTCAACAGGCCACAGGCATGTATAGCATATTTAAACAAATGTGACTCATGTTTTATTAAAAGATTTTTTTTTCTTAAACCCCACCCCACTCTACATATGACTGACCTCCCTGATTCTCTGCAGACACAAGGCAGATCCAGCCATCCCCACCATGGTCCTATGATCAGTCCTACCAGTATCTGGGATCGATCGCCTCACCTTCTGTACACCCAGCAACACCCATCTCACCTGGACGGGCCAGCGGCATGACAACCCTCTCTGCAGAGCTTTCCAGTCGACTCACAAGTAAGCTGCTTGAACACACCCTTTGAAGGCGAGCTAGAGTGGAAGGTTCAAGAGACTGGAGCTGCACGAAGGGGCTGGCAGTCATTCTGGGGTGGGGGGAGGTAAATGTGGTTTAAAGACAAGGTTATCTAAGTTCCATGTCCATTCACAGATTTTCCCTGACATCTAGAGAGAGAGATTATGAATAGGAAGGCAGATGAGGACTCTTTGGGCATTTCAGAGTTGCTCACATTTGGCAGACAGAGGTAGCAGCTGGAGGGTTAAATATTATACAAGACCAAAGGAATCAGCTTCTAAAACTCAGGTGGGACTGTCCATCAGATGGTGGCAAGCTTTCACAGGTCATGTGAACAACACTGGGGTACCTGTGGAATGGGAAATAGCTACACCCCAAATGAGACATTTCGAACTAAGAGCTCTTCATCCTGGATTAGAGGAACAGAATGGAAAGCTAGGGTGTCGTGGTTAGCATAATTGTTGTTAATACGAGCTCATTAAATATTAGTCATTTAACCTATGAGACCTTTGGGCTTGGCACTCACCTTTGCTCGTGGGCAGGGAAATCAGAGTTAGAGAAAAATTCCTTTGTTGAAAGCAAAAGAAGAAACTCCCTGTTTGGAGCTTTGAAATTAGAGCTGGACCAAACTGTGAAAATACTTCAGAGAACTTCAGCATTATGAAGTCTGCAAACACACTTCATATGTGGGGGGAGAAGGGTGGTTGTTTTTGCTTTTCAGCTCTTGAGATCAGATTATAGTAGATTAGGGGGCAGGCGAAGGGGCAAAGGCGTCACGTCTGCCATTTTAAACGTCAGATAATGTGGTGTTTTCCAGACAGTTGTGATTACTTGAGATTTCACCAAATGCTTTAGCTTCTTCTCAGAGCTTCCCAACAGCAGCACTATTGGCATCTGGGGCCAGAGAATTCTTTGTGGTGGGGGCCTGCCCGGTGCACTGTAGGATATTCCATGGCATCTCTGGCCCCTAGATGCAGCAACAGGCCCCTCCCCTGCATCAAGATGACCAAAAATGTCTCCAGACATTTTTGCCTGCCCCTCAGTTGAGAACCACCATCTGCGAGCATTCTTAGGCACTGTGGTAAAATGGGAAAGCCAACTTAGTTGCCCACTTCTTGCATTAATGCCAACATTTTCAGGGCACCTGCTGGGCTAAGGAATTGAGGAAGTAGCATAAGAATGATAATGTCTATTCAGCTTGTTGTTTCAGAAGTTCTGTTCCCTCAGGACCAGTTTGATTCCAAAGGCACTTGTCAACTTTTATTGATTCTTCTCAGTGGCACTGCTCTGCTCTCTACATCTAAAATAATCACTGTTTTCCTTGGTAATGTGCCTGCTGTGGGTCCCTGGGAATTGATTACGTAAGACTTTTGACTTGGTCAGCACCCAAGATGAGCACCTTATGGTTTTAAGAGCCCTTGGGGAGCAGCCACTCCAACTGACCAGTGTTCAGATGTGAGGGTGACTTTTCTTTTTGCTTTTTTTTTTTTTAAAGAGGATCAGTAACGTGTGCTCCCAAGTCCCATGTTGCTGTTACGCTTCTGAAAAACCAGAACCTCAATTACCCAAGGAGTGGGGAAGGACGTTTTATAGTATGAGGGTGTGAAGTACACAAAACCACGTCCCATTTCAGCACCCAAGAATGATCCTCCCCTGTCTTGGAGGGAGGGCGGGAGAGAATTCCAGATGAGCTTTCCCCGGTGGCAGAGAAAGACATGGGAGACTGCCCTTCCACTTGGCAGATCTCCCTCTGAGAAATCAAGCCTGGAGTGCGGGCCTGAAAAGCTTTGTCATATGCCTGGGGGCAGTAGGGGGTTGCGACACATAAAAGCAAAGTGGCTGCCCTGCCTGGCTGCCAGCTTTGAGAACCTGACACTGCTCTGCGCCTGCTTTTCCTTTTAATTCCGCCCCAGAACTCGGTGTTCAGCCCCTCTCCCTGCCCCCAGCCCCACCTGGACTTCCTTCTGCACTGGGGACTTGCTCTCTCTCTCTCTCTCTCTCTCTGCTTTGCAGACAGTCTCCACACCTTGTCTGAAAAGAGATGTCATCTAGAGGTTTTTCTTTATTTTTTTTTCTTAAAAAAAATTAATGTTTAGCTGCCAACCTGGGCGACAGACAGCATGCATTAATCTGAGTCATGCAAAAGATCCTTTTAAGGCCGCCATTATCTGCTCAGGCTGCTTAATCCTTTGGGGGCAGTGGGAGGGGCTGGAGTGGGACAGCTTTCATCCACGTCAAGCTGTGGAACGAACACTTGAGCTGTCATGGCAAATATTTAGCCCCATCAGTGGGGAAACATTTCCAACTAAAATACCTGAACCTCCTAATCCCCAGATTTCCTACTCTTTAAAAGCTCCCTGTGACTATCAGGGGTCCCCACCCCCAGCCGTTATGGAATAAGGGGGCACCGGGCCAGCCCAAAGAACAAATGGGCAATGGACAGGTGGGGTGAATGGTGCATGACAGTGGGGCTCGGTAGGAAATGTCAGACGGGACATAAAAGTGGAAACAAATATTTGAATAGATCATTTGAATCGGAATATATCTAGAGGACCGAAGCTCTTTTATTATCAGAATGTGAAGGGAAAAGCTAATTTGACCGAACGGGTGGTCTTTTCTCCAGTGGCACTGGGCCTTAGAGACAGAAGGAGAATCACAGGCAGTATTGAAGATCTTTCAGATACTCTGCCCACAAGTGAAAGGACTATTTTCTCCTGACAGCTGAGACCATAACATCATTGCATTACTTATGTCCGTGACCAGCCGCATACTCACTGGGGATTACGGTAACTTGGTACCATCACCACATTACCACGTAGTCGTTGGAACAGACTGGCAGAGCATGTCCAGACATCACCATGAAACAGGGTGACCTTTCATTCATTTTCCAGTGGATTCACTTTTTTTGTCTCAGGGCAAATGAACCAAGAGGAATACTGGGCGGAGACATTAATTTGTGTCCAGAGTCTTGCATCAGATGCCAACAAATTGATTGTATTTGCCTAATGCTCTTCCTCCTACCTCGGCTTCTCCCTAGACTATAGAAATCTAACTGGAAAAATGGAGTCAAGCTTCCTGTCACAGCTCTCTGGGTGAGCAAAAACAAGTGACACAGAGCTTGCTCACAGACAGCCCCAGTAAGCGGGCAGGGACAAACCGTGTGGAATGAGGTGCGGCCTGGTTTCAGGATGAGCTAGAGAGTGGCCGTGGAAGGGCAGCCCCAGAACCACTGTCAGTTTACAACGTTTTCCCTGCCCACATGTCTGACTGGCTTTGAAAAGATTAACAGGAGTGTTTGTTTGAAAGTCAGACTCCTGGTTTCCTCATTAGCAGAGAGATTGGCTGCAGACTTTGGTTGTTTCTATAAACTTTAATTACCTCTCTGATGAGGGGTATATACCTCCTCGTCATATTCACCCTGAATTTATAGAGGAGTTCAGAGAGAGGGAAGGGGGAGAAGGGAGGAGGAGAAGGGAGACAGAGGGAGAAAGAGAGAGAGTGAGTGAGTGGGAGAGAGACAGGGAGAGAGAGAGAGAGAGGCAGAAAGGGAATGAGAACACTAGCTCTCCCTGCTGGAATAATAGGCTTGAAATATGAGGAAGTTGATCAACCCCGGAGGCCTTCCAAAAACAGATTAATCCACCCTGGTAGCTTTCCTTTCAGAGCAAACTCTTGAGTCTGTCAAGTTTCTCTATGGGCCTGAACACAAAAGGACACAGACTACATGCCATGAGCTTGGAGTTATTTTGTATGTTGATTTGGGAACTTAAAAATTTTAAAACATTTAATTTTTGCCTCTGCCATCTTTTGGGTTTGCTGCTGTAAATACTACAGTCCTGGCCCAGTCGTTTGATTACTAATTCTGAGGAACCAGGCACCATCCTACATCTACATGGTGGTTCTCAGTCGGAGGGCAGGGGATGGTTGCCCCCTTCACCCTACCCCCAGAACATCTGGCAGTGTCTGGAGACATTGTTAGTTGTCACAATGCGGGGTGTGGGGACATTATGGACATTTGGTAGGCAAAGGCCAAGAAAGCTGCCAAACATCCTACAATACAAGGGACAGCTCCCTGCCGCCCCAACAAATATATATCTGGCCCAAAATGTCAATAGTGCCACTGCTGAGAAACTGATGTACAGGACACAGGGAACGTTTCCTGGCACCCAAAGCCCCTAGTAGTTCCCAAGGGCAGCCTGTGGTGAAGAAAAATGCAGAAGGATGCAATAAAGGCTGAAGCCAATTTCTGAAACCAGAAATACAGAATCCTAACAAAATGAGTTTATAGACAAAGCTTTGCCATTCCTGGTAAAAATTCAACATGTGGAAAAATGGAGTGGATAAATCAAGGCCCTATGGCCATTTGTGTTAACAAATCAGTGAAGCACATATGAGAGAATACCAGGTTACAATGAGGCTGTATTTTTCTAAAAATGTGGAAGTAGTCTAAAGGCACATGGTGGGAGGAAGAGTGGTATTGATACTCACTGACATTCACTCACTCACTGCTATGGGATGATAAGGTCAAATCCTAAGAAATTGATAAATGTTAATTTTTTGAGACCTACAGAAATAGCAGTTTCCTATGATTCAACCTAAATATTATGTATGATGTATTATAAGGTTATTACATATTATGTTACAACACAATATCATATTATGTATGATATATTCTATTAATATTAATCTACAGATGCATTCATCTCATTAGTATCATATAATTTTATAAGTTACATGTTGTTAATTAATATCACAGACTACATTTATATTAATATTGGCATATTAATATATTGATTATAGAAGTCTGGCAAACTTTTTTCCATAAAGGGCCAGATACTAAATATTTTAGGTTTCCCGGGGCCTACAGTCTGTCTGTGTCATGACGACTCCACTCTGCTCTGGTCGCTCATCAGCAGCTACCATAATACCTAATAGGAATGAGGTTCATTCCAGTGAAACTTCATGCGTGGCCACTGATATGTAAATTTCATATAATTTTCATGTCAGGAAATATCCTTCTTTTCACTTTTTTTCGACCATTTAGAAAAGAAACTCATTCTCACCTTGGGGGCCATACAAAAATTGGGGGCGTCTAGAAGGTGGGTTTGCCAACCCTGTAATTACATCAGTATTACAGGTATTATATCTATATATAGTATGTGTTATGTTATATTGTATTACATTCTATTATATTGTAATGACATGGTAGCCTACCCCACCTTACATTCCGTGACGCCCCTAGTTACCACTCTCTGTCACCACAGACCATCACACCGCCTCCCTGCCCGCTAGCATGCGGGTAGGCGGCCTCCTCTGCTCCTGGTGCAGCAGCAATCTGGGTAATCCTCCTGTGGGCGGGCCGCGGGTGGGAGGGGCGTGGCCTCACCCGCTCCCGCCTCCCGCCTCCCGCCTCACGCTCTTTTCTCACCCACCCCCGCAGCAGCCCCAGACCTGACGGCCTTTGGCGACCCGCGCCAGTTCCCCGCGCTGCCCTCCATCTCAGACCCTCGCATGCACTACCCCGGCGCCTTCACCTACTCCCCGACTCCCGTCACGTCGGGCATTGGCATCGGCATGTCGGCCATGAGCTCGGCCACGCGCTACCACACGTACCTGCCGCCGCCCTACCCCGGCTCGTCACAGGCACAGGGCGGCCCCTTCCAGGCCAGCTCGCCCTCCTACCACCTGTACTACGGCGCCTCAGCCGGCTCCTACCAGTTCTCCATGGTGGGCGGCGAACGGTCGCCGCCGCGCATCCTGCCGCCATGCACCAACGCTTCCACAGGCTCGGCGCTGCTCAACCCTAGCCTCCCGAACCAGAGTGACGTCGTGGAGGCTGAGGGCAGCCACAGCAACTCGCCCACCAACATGGCGCCCACCGCGCGCCTTGAGGAGGCCGTGTGGCGGCCCTACTGAGGGCCCCGCAGCAGCCAAGCGGAAAGAGCGCCCTGCCCAGGCCCAGCCTTTGCCCTGGAGAGCCCTCGGGCGCGGGGTCCTCCGCCGGCCCGCGCTGGGGAGGGGGAGTGCCCCTGCCAACTGGGTTCTGGGATCTCGCTCCACGCCCATCCACACCCAGGGCCCCCGGGCCATCTGAGCCCCTCGAGGCCATGAGGAGCGCCATTGCTGTAAGCCCGGCTCACCTTTTCCGAACCTGACCCAAGCTGAGGGTGTCCACTTTGCCACCACGCGGACACGTCATAAGGCAAACAGAAAGATTCCCAGAGGGAAACTGTGAATGCTTCTGATTTAGCGATGCTGTGAATAAAAGAAAGATTTTATACCCTTGACTTCACTTTTTAACCAAGTTGTTTATTCCAAAGAGTGGAATTTTGGTTGGGGTGGGGGCGGGGAATGCAACTCCTCTTGTTTGGTATCTAATTCATATTTTTTAATTTTCTTTTCCAGCACCTTATAAATTGCAAAATGCGTATTTGCATTTGGGGTGGTTTTTATTTTTATATATATATATATATATATAAATTTGAGCTTGCTTTCTTGCTTTGACAATAGAAATATGATTCCTTTTTCTGTAAGTTTTATTTAACTTTTCTTTTGGACTTTCGTGTAGTTGTTCTTTTGAGAAACAGCTACAGCTTTGGGTCATTTTCAACTACTGTATTCCCACAAGGAATCCCTAGATATTTATGTATCTTGTTGTTTAGACACTTACTTATGTGTTGATACTTTTTTATTATTTAAATGTACTTATATTAAGAAGCAAAATATCAAGTACTACATTTTTGTTTTTGTTAGTAGCCAAAGTTAAATGCATCACATTGAAGAAGGCTGAAAAATAAGGATGGGCAATGTGATGACTTGGTTATCTAAATATTGTTTACATTAAACTCCCTTTCATGTTAATCGAACGAGTTTGTAGTTAATGCAGCAATGTTTTTAATACGCTTTTTAGATACTGAGGGTCACTTGAAGGATCTGAAGTATGGAATTTTCTGCCAAGCTCAACAAAGGGTCTCATACCTGACTCCCTCCCTTCAAACAGAGAAGGTCAAATCTAGTTCCAGGAGATTCAGATAGATGTCAGTGATTGCACCTCTGGAGAGGATTTATTTTCTGCCTAGGGGTTTACTCCCTCCATGGGCTCTTGATAATTCTAGACATGCTTTGTAACCATTGAATCCGAAGTAAGCTATGTGGAAGAGCAGTATCCACATAGGAACCAAATGAATGGATTTATGGGTTCCTTAACTGCTCCCTTCAGGGGTAGTAAGGAGATCATCTGAATCCAGAATTCAGATTTTTTAGCTCCAAGAAAATACTTCTATTTGATACAGTACCTGTTCATCGATGCAGAATAAAACTTGTGGCTGTCCCCCAAGGCTGGGAGTGGAAGAAACTAGACGCGGTGCCTTTGATGCCTGAAGGTCTCCAGCTGAATTTTCATAGGGTGGGCTCGGAAGCAGACCTGAAAGGGACAGTTTTCCCCTGTGTGTCTCCATGGAGTCACATGGGAAAGCATTGTCCCCCCTGTGCCAGACTCCATCCCATGCTGCTCATTCAGCATCCATCTTTGCATTGCTTTCACCAGGCTGAGACCCTACCTAATGGGGTATGTGCACTTTTAACCGTGCATCAGCATGACAGGAAAGATTCGTGTCACTGCTGCCCATGGCTACAATTCAAAAGTATCCAATGTCACTGTAAATTTTATGGCACTATTTTTATTGGAGAATTTGGTCAGAATGCAGTTGTTGTACAACTCATAAATACTAACTGCTGATTTTGACATATGTGTGCTCAAAATGATTTGGTTGTTATTTAATGTACCTCTTAAATTAGTTGAAATGATTTCAGGTCAACTCTGAAGAGTATTTGAAAGCAGGACTTCAGAACAGTGTTTGATTTTTATTTTATAAATTTAAAGATTCAAATTAGAAAGATCTTTGGCTGCAGGCAGCAAAACAGCTGGTCTTATTTAAAACAACTTGTTTTTTGAGTTTTCTTATATATATATATTGATTATTTGTTTTACACAGATGCAGTAGCACTTTGGTAAGAATTAAAGAGTAAAGCAGTTTGTGTTGTCAGTCAGGTCATTCTTATCTAGAAAAGAGCTAAAACAGATCTTGGAGAAACTCAGAATATATTCATTTTCACTTTAGTCATGATTCTCTCTCCATGATTCAATTTGATGTTTTATTCTGTATTACATTTTTGCAGCAAAATTATCCTTAAGTGTCAGTAAATTGAAAATTTTTATTTTTGGAAAGGACCTTTGACCCTTGACCCCGAATTAACATAAGTGTTCTTCTCAGCACATGTTACCATATCTGACCTGACAAAACATTGGGGGAAAATGAAGGAAAAAAATTATATTTTTCAGTTCATTTCTGATACCTGAAGATATTCCAACTCAAAACCAGCCTAATACCCTAGAAAGGGGATCAGACATTGCTTCACATTGAATCTTCACTCTCAAAGGCATGTATAAGGAGGGCTTGTCACTTTGTTGGAGACCCACTGGTTTGGCCAGTCAGAGTTTCACAGACCCTTACCAGCATATGTAGTACTTAATCATTACAGAAAAAATTAAATCAAACTTTAGCTGTTTTGGAGATGAGCCTCACATCACAGTTAATGTCCACCCTCCACCCCCGCCCCAGAGAAATTGTATTCATTGCCTTCAGGTAAATTAAGGTGGTCCTTTAATCAAGGAGACCCTTAAGCCAATAATGTAATAACTGGATTTATCTGGGAGCATTGGTCCAAGAGAAGAAAGATTAAGCCATTTCTACTGCTTGTTCATGTCTTTATTTATAATTTTAACATGGACATGTATTGTAATTCTTTTTGGTTTTTCTTGCTATATTTCTTATATGACTTATATTTCTTACATGACTTATATTTCTTTCTTTCGCTGGCCCCCTAATATCTCCCCCTGTTTCTCTTCCCCTCCCTCCACCACACATCTCCTCCTTCCTCCATTCTCTCACTTAATATAAGGAGACCGTACGCACACCCCCAACTTCACACCAAATGTCCAGAACACGAGGAGCTGCAGCTCTTCTCTCTTTACATAAAGGAACATGGTGAGTCAGCCTTTCTGCTCATCATGGGTTTCTTCCAGCAGAACAGAGACATCGCCAACCATTTTGGATCTGCTGTCCAAGTGCAGCAACAGAAGCCTTCCTGGACAAATTACAATCAGTGAGTTAATAGACAGCCTTTCTGCTGCCTCGCATTTCTGTGCAGATAAACAGAAATGCTCTGATTGGAAAGGAAATGAATGGTTTCACTCAAATGTCCTGCAATTTAGGATTGCAGGTTTCTGTCCTGAAAGACCTGCTTCCTTAGGACATTCCATCCTGGTGATTTTTGGTTTTGGTGGTTTTGTTTTCTGGGGGTACAACATGTTTGGGGGTTTTTATACATGAAAAATCAGTTAACGATAATCTCAGAAAACATTTTTTACATCTAACGAAATGCCTTTTTGTTTACCTACGGTATACAATCCTTTGGGGGTTTTGTTTGTCTGTTTGTTTAGAGTTGTTTCCCTCCCTTTGGCCAGATCAGTATTGATGAAGCTGATCATTTGGCATTCCTTTTTTCTTTCCAGAAGAGTTGCATCAACAAAGTTAATTGTATTTATGTATGTAAATAGATTTTAAGCTTCATTATAAAATATTGTTAATACCTGTAATAACTTTTTTCATTTTTTTTGTGTGTTTCTAAGGACTTTTTCTTATGTTTGCTAAATACTGTAGACAAAAAAATGCTTCTTTCTACTTTGTTTATTTTAGACTTAAATATTCACTTTTGTAAAGAGCTAATAGCATGGTTCCAAATTTTTTTTAAGTTCACTTTTTGTTCTAGGGGAAATGAATGTGAAAAAAAAAAAAGAACTGTTGGTTATTTGTGCTATTCTGGATGTATAAAAATCAATGGAAAAAATAAACTTCCAAATTGAAATGACAGTAAAACACATCTATTGAAAAAGTAACAATGGGAATGGCAGTCCCACTTGGACAGGCCCCACCTAGTGTCTATTTGTGTAGCAGTTACTGGATCTGTTCACAAAGCATCCTGGAAATTTGTGTGTGCTTTCTTTCTCCCTGGTACTGACATAGTGAATACTTCCCGAAAGGGAACTGTCAATCTCAAGGTTTAAACAAGATACCCTATGAGAGAACACCCCCCCCAAGCCCCTCCCCAAGTTGTTTCCAGACAGCACAGGAGAGCAGGCACTCCATCAAGTGCGTTCTACTGCTCAGAGTGTGTGTCCCCTCCTCTGTCGGGAGCATCCCCCATGCCCAGCCTGTGCGCGGCAGCTGGACTGCTGCTGCCCAGGGGCCTCTGGGGCCTTGCTTTCTTTGTACCACAGTTTCTTCTGTAAATCCAATATTATCACTAGTGAATGGCAAATAAACAGTTTGGCAAGTACATACACCATAGCACACTGGTGTTGTCTTTTTATGAGCTGGAGGGGCTGGGAAGCCATGTGAAGCCACCTCACACACAGAACACCTTCGGGCAAGCTCTTCACGGGCCCACCGGGCTTCAGGCTGACATCTGTTCCTTCTCCACCCCACGCATCCCACATCCCCTGGCTTCTGAGGCCAGGACGAACCAGGTAAAGCCCAGGCCCCCAGTGCTGCCTCTCTTGGTATGAAGGAGCAATGAAGCATGCTTTCATGTCTACATAAAAAATAATAATGATAATAATTCAAAAGAATGACGTGGCATTTGCAAACACGAAGGAGAAAGGGTGGATGTTCAATAGGAAGCCAGTCACCATCCCAGGCCTCCATTTCTTTAAATCACAGGAGTCAGCCTTGAGTTGTGATGGGGAGTTTTTTTTTAACTTCTTCCCTTGCCACCCCCATGGTGCCAAGCATTATTCATATTTCAGCCTTGAAACTATGTGAAACAAGTTACCTCCCAGCCAAGAGCCACCAGCTAACCCTCCTTCCCAGTTCTTGTCTCTGCCTTCTTAGGGTCTCCCGTGGTCTGCAGGGCAGCCACAAAGAATGTCAGGATCCCACGCAAGTGGGATCAAAAGAATGACTGGCCCCAGGAAGTCATAGTTAATGAGCAGAGGCAGGAAGTGGGTGGGAGGATCAGGTTCTATGTGTTCAGAAAGGGAGCCTAGTGGAGCCACTGAGCATGTCCTCAGGAGCCGGACTGCCTGGGTTTGAGTTCCAGTTCTGCCTCATGCTGGACAACAAACTGAACTAGTGACCTAGCTCTTCTCACCTATAAAAGAGAGACACTAATGTGATCAGTTGGGAGATCTAAATAACTCAATACATGTGAAACCCTGTATAAATTTTTGGCATGTAATGCATGCTCAATAAATGGAAACACACAAAACAATACTGCTCGTTATTAACAACGTAAACAGCCTCAAATAAAAAGTTAAAGTGTTTTCTACTTTTCCCAATCCCTGCCTTGCTGTTACTGCTAACTGGGTGGTGTTTGCCATTCCAGACTTTTTTCTATATCCATAATATACTCCACATATTTTACTGCATCTGTGCAAAAAGACATCATAAAATATGTATCATTGCTCACCTTTTGAACTTAATATATAACGAGTGTCCTTCAGCACACTTAGATCTATTTCATTCTTCTTAATGACTACACTGCATAAAACTGTATGGTTGGACTCATTCATTTACCCCTTCCTTTACTGAGAGACAGTGAAGGTGCCCCCCCCGTCTTGCCACACAACAATTCTCTGCATATATCTTATGACCTCATGTTTGAATTTTTGTACATTTAAAAGGAGCTGCTAATTCAAAATAATTTTGCATTTTGACAGATACCTCCAGAATGCTTTTTCAAAAGGTTTTATTGAATTAGATTTCCAGGGTCAAGGCCATGTGTTAGGAAGCAGAAAACAGAAACTTGCCAGGTAAATGCTTGATGACCACTGTATGTAGCAGGTTTTTAACCCAGACCTTAGTGCCAGAGAGATTTTGCATCTTCTGAAGTGCTTAAAGCATTCCAGGGGAGGAGTGAATTAAAAATAACAACACACATTTAAGTGCTTACTACAAGCCAGGCTCTGGTTTAAGTGCTTCACATTCACTAGCTTATTCAGTTCTTATAATGACCTATAATGAGAGGGGGATCCCATTTTTACCCCCATTTTGCAGATAAGGACCCTGAAGTCCAGTGAGTTTAAGCAATCTGCCCATGTCCCATGGCTGCTGGTGGAGGAGCCAGGATTCGAACCCAGCAGTCTGGTGCATAACTCCTTGCCCTTCATCATTTTCTAGACTGAAGCTCTGAGCAACATTGACATTCCTTGATGACAAACAACTCAAGTAAACCCTCATGAGTGGCCTTTCCCTTCAAAGAATACTAGTCTGACAAGCAGAAGGGAGAAATGAGGGCATGAGGGTTTCCAGAAAAGGGGGAGCCCAAAGGGCTTCCAAAGAAATTGTTCACCCTTGCTCACTGCTCAAGATCATGGAGAGTTCCAAGTGAAAAGCCTCTTCCCTGCATGACTGAGTGTGTCAGGCAGACCCCATGAGGTCTGAATGGAAGCCTCAGCGCTAGTCTTTCGTACCTTCTCGATTCTGCCCTTCAGCTATTTATTTTTAATGAAGAAATTGTGTTTTTTAAAGACAATTTTAGATTTACAGAGAAGTTGAGCAGATACTACCAAGAGTTTCCATCTCCCCCACACCTTCCGACAGCCCCTCCATCAGCACCCAAATTTCCCCTATGACTAACATCTTAAACATTAGTATGGTGCATTTGCAACAACTAATGAGCCAATGTTGCTACCTTATTGTTAACCGATGTCCACGGTTTCTTCAGATTTCCTTAGCTTTCACCTAATGTCCTTTTCCTGTTTCAAGATAGTGCATTACATTTAGTTGTCATGTTTCCTTAGGCTCCGCTTGGTTGTGACATTTTCTTAGACTTCCCTTGTTTATGAAGATCTTTAAAGAGTATTAGTCAGCACACTGTAGGAGGCCCCTCTATGGGAATTTGCCTGCCATTTTTTCCTCAGGATTACACTGGTGTTATGGGTTTTGAGGAGGAAGATCACAGAGGTAACATGCTATTTTTATCATATCTTATCAACGGTACGTGCTATCAACAGGATTTATGACTGCTGGCATTGACCTTGATCAGTCAGTGGAAGTGTTTGTCAGGTTCTCCTCTGTAAAGTTACCCTTCAATCCCCACTCCCCTTTCCATATTGTGCACTTTGGAAGGAAGTCACTACACACAAGCCATGTTTAAGAAATTAGGAATTATTCTCTTTCCCTTCAGAAGGCAGGAGTCCTTGCTGAGAACACCAGGATAGCCCCAGCAGCAGTCAAGTGGCTTCTGCTGTAAAGCATTCTCTCTGCTCCCATCCTGCTTAGTGCATGAACACCCAGTCTCTGCCCCTTCCAGCCTAGACAATCCAAGGGTTCAGATTTCTAAAAATAGCTACATGTTGCTCAGCCACTTTGGGTCCACTGTCCTTTTTCAAAGCCAAGTTTTCCTGCACCCTTTACTTCCAGATAATGCTAATAAAGTTCTAACCAAAAAATATCCAAATGTGGCTTAGGATGCTAAAAAGTTGCCACGATTTTTCTTTTTTAGGTTTGTGGACCATTGATTGATCTCTATCTTATGACCCGACAAAATTCCCTGTATCTTTGTTCAAAACCAGCCCACTCCATATCCTCCCTCTCCCCCCCACTTTAAGTGGTGTTTCAGAATCCTAGATCCCAGAATCCTAATTGAATTCCAAAGTGAGCAAGTGCCCCTCTCTCTCTGATGCATAAATACACTCCTCACCCCCTACAGTTTCTCATGGATAGCCTTGCCTCCTTCCTGACATATTCTAGAACTAAGCTCCCCGCTCACATTTTCAAAGGGAGAGAAGATGACAAAGAATGTGTTTACTGCCCCAGAAGGAGTGTTCACTGTGTGCCAAATTTTAATATCAGTAATTAAGTTTTAAATACCTCAAACTCTCCCTTGTTTCCATTTCACCGATGCTATTGTAAAGATTAATTAATGTTTTGAAAGCATTTTGAAGATTAAAAGTCTTATATGCATACAAAGTATGATTATTTGTTATTACAAATAGTGGTATGGGGCCACTTTCTTCCCTCCCTTTAGTGATTATGGGAGGGTTTCTGTAGACAATTCAAAGCTGCACTGTCTTTCTTACAAAATGGTTGCCTTTCATCAAAAATTTATTCTTTGGCAGTGAACAGCAGAGTCTTTCCCTCCTACTGGGAGAGGCAGACCCCAAACAAATCAGCAATAACATATTGTGTATCAGATGGTATATTCGTTTCCAAGGATTGCTATAACAAAATACCACAACCGAATGACTAGCAACAACAGAAATTTATTGTCTGACTATCCTGGAGGCCAGAAGTCCAAGATCAAGACGTTGGTGAGGTTTATTCTATCAAACAGATGCACCCTTGGAGCAAATCACAGTTCAATGAGTAGAGCAGGACTGGATTTCAGCTCCCATTCACCTACTCAGTTGGGTGCTCAAGGTAGGAGATTATTGCAGAAGAGGAAGTAAGGAGTGGTTGGATTCTGAATCTATTTTCAAAGTAGAGCCACCAGGCTATGCTGAAGGATTAAACATGACGTGTGGGAGAGAAAGGAATTGAAGATATCTCCAAGGTTTTAGGTCTGAGAAACAAGAATGAAGTTGTCAGTCCTGAAAGCAGAAGTCTGGGGAGGGGCGAGTAGAGACCCATGTCTCGTGGTGGGTCAGGGGAAGAGGCAGATGCGTTACATGACCTTCAAGATTTCTTCCAACAATGGAGAATCCACCCAGGTGGAAACAGAAGTTATGGCAGCCAAAAAAGATTGACCTCTCTTGTTTGTTAAGAATTCTACTTGAGAGCCACATACATGGTTTAGTAAGAAAGTAGTATTCCATTTTCCAACAAGTATTCTGTAATCTAGATCTGACTCTTCGCAAAACGAGGGGTTGGGGCCTTGAATTCTCCTCCTACCATGTTCTCATTCTTTACTTTGTTAGGTGAGGAATCTCCCCTCTCTGTGGCCTCATTGCCCATGGGTAGGCAAACCCAGAGCAAGGCCTAACTGTCGGCTTCACCTTCTCACTACACCCATCAGCTGGCCCCCAAGGATGGAGGGAGGATTTCACTAAGTCTGTGTGTGCCTTGATTTTGGTTGTCAAACAGAATGGCCTACATGTTAAAACCTGCCAAAACAACAATGATTCATATAGCTGAAATACTTGTACTTCCTTTCATTAATGAATTTTAGAGAGACAAAACCTACCAGATGCCTACCCCAATATCTGTTTTTATTAGTAATGATTCCCTTGGGCACATGACTGCCTGGAATAAAGACCGTACATCCTAATCTCCCTTATAGCTTGGCATCCCATATGACACACTTCTGGCCAATGTTATCTAAATGGAGGCAGATTCCAGAGAAACTACTTAACAGAGAGTAGATATGCATATGTTGCCCCTTCTTCTTCATCCATTCCCCAGCCTTGCTACCCTAGAATGAGGAGGTAATGGTCAGTGGAAGAGAGCTACACCCCAAGGAGTGGATGGCATTAGGAACCTGGTCCAATGTCTTCATGGAGTTTCCATCCCACCTGAACCGCCTACATCTGGATGTACCTACATGAAAGAAAACTAAACATTTACCTTTCACTTAAGCCACCTATATGTGAGTTTTTTTGTCACCAAAGGCAAACTTAATCTTAAGTGGCATGCACACATAAATGGTCACCGTGGGCAGAAGCACTGACTAGAGGAAGAAATGTTTTCTCTTCTCCTAAACTCTAATTCCTTCCAGTTTATTAGGGGCCCTTCTGGGTGTTCAGAGACTGCAAAGTAATAAGGAAGTGAGAGGACGTAATATGGCTGCTCCAGAATCTACCCGGATGAATTGCCCTATGTGTCCACTGCTAGCTCATCCCTAACTCTGTCCTGACACTTGTAACAATCCAAAATTGCCTAGGTCAGTTTGTCAAAAACCACTTTGTCTGTGATCCTCTTGCCTGATAGTCAAATTTCCTTAAAATTTAACCCAGATGCAGAGTTTTTGCCTTCCTTGCAAGTTCCATCCTTGTCTGTCATCTTGTTTTTCTAACTGCTGAATGTGTCTGAGGGCATTTCTAACTTTTTAAAAAAAGCCTTTGATAGGCAGTCATCAAATTTGCAGTGTTTTGTGAATAATGTGGGTTTTCTTTTTTAAATCTGGTTATCCTTTTTTCCTTTGTAAATAAATGGGGGGTTTTTAGCCAGTTTTTCTAAAGATCATTTTCTCATATTTTAACCAATATTGGCTACTATAATTTTATTTAGTTATATTGATTTGTATTTAGTTTCACATGAAGAGCTTCCAAACAGATGCAAAACCTTCAAAAATGTGAATCTGAAGAAAACTAGCCATTATATGACTGGCTGTTAAGCTGGTTTTCTACAAATTGGTTTTGAGTGACATGATCTCCTCCTTATATATGACATTTCCAGCATCTATGCTCCTTAAATCTAATTGAATGATTTGAAATTCCCAACCCTCAACTTCCACACCTGTGACATACAAATAAAACTGTCCATTTCATCTATTATAAATAATAAAAATTTTTGACAAAAAAATAAAGACAATAGAAAATTTTGGAGATAATGAGTCACAACTACAACTCTCCTACTTTGCAAGTGGGAGTATAAATTGGCATAACCACTCTGGAAAGCAATTTGACATTATGCTCAGAAACTGAACACATCCTTACACTTAGTCCCAGCGTGTCCACCACCAGAAAAATATTCAATAGATTCTTCATATGCACCAAGAAATCATTTCAAATGCTTACAGCAGCACAGTATTAATTGTCATAGCAAAAGCTAGAAACAACCCAAATGTCCACAATAGAAGATGGGTTAAATAAGCTGTGATATAGTCTTACAATGGAATAGTATATCAAGATGAAAGTGAATGGACTACAATTGCATGTAGAAAAATAAATAATGGGGAGAAAAATCAGAAGGATGTACAGGGTGCAATTCTATTTATATGACATTCAAAAGCAAGCAAAATATTTTAAGGGATGCATACACAGGTATTGTGAGAAAATCAGGGGAATGTTTAACACAAAATTCAGGATACTTGGTTACATTTGGCAGATGAGGGAGAAACAGAGATTCTGAGATATTGTTATATTGTTTCTTAGCTTAGGGGTACATATAGGCGTATTTATTTAATCATATACAGAGAACTTGGTTCAAGTAGACTGCTTATGAAATCAAAACTCAATTTTGGGTCAGTGGCTTTGGACCCATGAACCAACATTTCATGTGCCAAATATGTACCTGTGGTCATCATGGGAACCAAGTAAAAGAGTAAGTGGCTGCTATAGGAACCACAGCTCAGATCCCACATTCCAGCGCCTATCATTCTTATATATCCAGATCATTTGGTCAGAGGAAGAAAAAACACCAACATGCTAATATAACTGAAAGTATCCACGGGGGCAACTGGCATACTTACATGAATTCCTTTGAATGTCTCTTAACAGCAAACCATCCTCAAAGCCCTGATGATGTCCCTGGAGCTATTTATGAACCATCTCTACCTGCTTCATGAAACAGAGGAAATAGCTATGTTGTCCATAGATTAACTGTCCACATGTGGTTAATGATTTAAATACTAAGGAGGGGGCTATGTGCTCATGGGTGACACTGAGAGGTAGGAGATAGTAAAAGTAAAAGAAGGTGGCAATAACCATAAATTTAATGCAGAAACAAAACAGTCCTTCTTTTGGTTTCAATTGTCCTTTTCTTTCTTCACAAATACCTTATGTCTGTGTAATGATTGGTTCAAGACCCACTTAAAAAACAAGCCCTTAGCAAGATCCCAGCTCATTGGTTAGCAAGGAGGGAAGAAAGCTTGCTTTATGCTGTAAAAGGTTTGATATAATTGCCCTTCTCCCTAGACTCTTTGTCTAAACCACAAACTCCTGCAGTCCTGAGATTCTGCTTGGATTTTCTCCCAATATGTGAATATATAAATATAGGTCTACAAGTACACTGCCCCTGTTTATGAGCCTTTTAAAGATCAAAGAGTCATTTTCAGCTCTTGGGCTTGTCACTTTGAAACATACTGTACTTTACCATTTAACGGGTAGTGCTTTCAGACTAGCCTATTAGGCTTTTCCCATCTTGTCTTAACAATGAGTCCTACAGTTTGTGTAAAGAAGTGCCTCCAATGGAGGATTTGCCTCTATTCCCAACACTTTAAAAAGCTTAGTGCCTCCCTTTAATGGAGCCGAGTTTTAAAGGGTGCAGATCTGAGTTTCCATATGTGTCAATCTGAAGATGCCATAACCGTGACTCAGAATCAAATGGTCACATTGACAAAAACGAGAATATCGCAAAGTAGGGAAAAAAGTAAAAGCTCACAGGATATCACTTGTCTAGGTACTGCCTGAACTTAAAGTGTAAAAACTGGCTCCAAAAAATAAAAATAAAAAGTCTCCAAAGTCATGGACTGCCTGGGGACCAGGTCACATAGCTTAATAGTTATTGTCCCTACAAGTTTATTTTATATTTTCTTGGAAACATCAAGTTCAAATCTGAACTTTGGGACAGTTTACATATCTCTTACACAGATTAAGATAGAACAAATAAGAAGAAGAATAAAATGGGAGGGTAAAGATACAAAGTCAGAAACAGTTTAAATTGATAGACTTCCTGGAATCATAAACATAGTTTAGGGTTTCAAAGATCTGAGTCTCAGAAGTTTATTAGACTGCCTATCATGAAGTTAAGAAGAATTATGCATTTGGTATGTGAAAAGTAGATTTTGAGAAATTTCTGCCTCCAGTAATAGTTGGAGTGCTATGTTGCAGATCAACATACCCATAGGGAACAACTAATAAAGTTTCAGCGTGTGTATGTGTGTGTGTGTGTGTGTGTATGAAGACATCAAATGAAGGTAAGCAGGAACCCTAAGGGGCCAATATCCCAGAAAGCAAGGGAAGTAGAAAAGAAGTGAGAAGAGATATGAATCTGACATTTGGCATTACTTTTGTTTTTCCCTTCTAGTTATTTTCTGTTTCTCAAGGATTCTAAGATAAAAAAAATTTTTTTTGGTTAGCATTCAAAGTACAGGGACAAAAATCTGGTTCAGGGCCCTGTAAGAAAGAAACATGAGAGAGGTGCTAATAAATTACCCAGGCATAGGAGACATATGGTACATGGTGAAAGTTCTAATATACATGTAATCAAATTCCAGGACAGGAATAAGAGAGTAGGTAGGGAAAATATTCAAAGAGAGAGAGAGAGAGTGAGTGAGTGAAAGCAGGGGGAGGGACATAGGAAGAGGGGAGGCAGACTCCTTATTGAGTGGGGAACCCTACAGGAGTAGATCTCATGACCTTGAGATCATGACCTAAACTGAAACTAAGAACTGGATGCTTAACCAACTGAGCCATCTAAGCACCCATTAAAATACATGATAAAAACAACACTATGTCCCTCCCCCTGCTTTTACTCACTCTCTCTCTCTCTTTGAATATTTTCCCTACCTATGCTCTGTTATGTATGTACTGCTTTAAAAAATATTTTATTTATTTGTCAGAGACAGAGAGAGAATGAGCACAAGCAGGGGGAGCAGCAGGTAGAGGGAGAAGCAGGCTCCCCACTGAGCAAGGAGCCCAATGCAGGAATCGATCCCAGTACCTGGGATCATGATCTGAGCCAAAGGCAGATGCTTAACCAACTGAGACACCCAGGTGTCCCTATTTACTGCTTTTTTATTTTTAACCCTGCATTTCAGTCTATTTCTTTTGACCTGTCTTCTAGTTCACTAATCTTCTCTTTAGCCCTCCCTTATTTACTATTAAATTCATACATTAAGTTCTTAATTTCAGTTCAAGTATTTTCAGTTGTAGAATGTCTACTTTTTTGTTTTATAGTTTTGAGTTCTCTGCTGAGGGTCCACACATAACCATCTAATTTTCTTGAATTTATAGGTCACATATATTTTGAAATCTGTATCTGACAACTCCTGTGGGACTATTCCTTTTACATGTGATTTCTCTTGGTTTTCAGTTATCTGTTCATGTCTTTTGGTGTGCCAAGTAATTTCCAATGAAATACCAAACATTGTGTATAAATGCTTGTTCATATAATTTGAGGATATGTTATGCTTTGGAAAGCAGTTGGGTTTGAGTAACTTAATCCATGCAGATATTGAAATGGTTAGAGTCTGTGTTTCAGTGTTTTTGAGGCTGTACTTTCAGGTATAGTTCTTTGAGCATTTCAGTAGGAAGCCTAGGTAATTTATTAGCACCAGGAGGTTCTAGGAGGAACTCACCAGAGGCCCAGGTGAGTGCCCCCAGCCATTTCTAGCCAATAGCATCACTATCAATAAGCTGAGGTCCCCACAAAACAAACCAGAATAAAATATTTAACCAACAAATATCTAACAGAGTAAAGGAATGATAAGAAATAATTACTCCAAATAAAGTAAGAAATGTGTCAGCTTAAAGAAAACTTAGCAGCTAAAGCAACAAAATAATATTCCATGGTTTCTGTGAGTCTGGAATTTGGAAACAGCTTGGCTGGCTGGTGCTAAATCTGAGCTTCTCATGAGGTTTCCATCAAGATGTCAGCCAGAGCTAAAGTTGTAGGAAGGCTTCACTAGGAGTAAATAACCTACTTTTCAGATGACTCATTTATAGGGCTATTGGCAAGGAGTCTCAGTTCTTCATTACATGTAAATGGATGTTTGAGAGTCCCAATAACATCCCTTTTGTGATCCAGTATTTTAAATAATTCACTGTCACTTTTGCCTATTCTATTTGATAGAAATGTGTCAGTAAGTCTAGGGCACATCCACAGGAAGATAAAGCTATACCTCTTGAAAGATGAAATATCAAAGAATCTGTGTACACGTTTTAATCCCACGAAAAAATGAAATTAAAGGAATTATAGAAGGTGAGACAAAGAGAACAAAAGACAAAACATGGCTTTAAACTACATATATCAGAAACAATTACGTATAAAAATAAAATATTCTAATTAAATGACAAAGACTATCAGACTGGATAAAAAATATGCTGCTTATATGAGGCACACCTTAAATGAGTATACAGAAAATTTTAAAATAAAAGAATAGAAATAGATATACCCTCATGCAAACACTAAGCAAAAGAAAGTGTACATAACCATATTAATATCAAACAAAGTAGCCTTGAAAGCAAGGAGCATTACTAGATAAAGAGGAACTTTTCATAATGATAATGACATTTTGTAATAAAAGAGTTAATCTATCAAGAAAATACATTACAGATACAAAATAGATAAAAGATATTAAGAACAAAATGCCAATTAATGTGAAAATGTAAATGAATGGAAAAATTCCTTAAAAAAAAAAAATACTTCCAAAACTGACACAAGAGGAAATAGAAACTTTAAATAGATCTCCCATCTATTTAAGTAATTGGATCTATGATTTAAAATCTTCCCATAAACAAAACTCCAAGTCTATATCTTTCATTGGTAAAAAGCTTGTTTACAATTGGTGTTTATTTGTTCCCCACATTTAAATCTATTTAAATTTACTTAAATTTAAGTTTAAATTAATTTCTTAAAATTAATAACACTAATTATAACCAAGTTCTTCAGATGACAAAAGAAAAGTCATTCCCTACCTCATTTTATGAAGCCAGCCTAGCCTTAACCTTGATACCAAGGCCTGCCAAGAACATTGAAAAAAAAAAAGGAAGATACAGCCCAGTCTCATCCACAATACCATAAAGGCAAAATGACTGAACAAAATATTATCAAACTGAACTTGGCAATATAAAAAGTAATAAGACATCACATCAAGTTGGGTTTGTTCCAAGAATTCAAACTGGCTTAGTATTCAATAATCAATTAATCTATGAGGAAAGTATAAATTGTGGTCTATTTATGCAATAGAATACTGTGTAGTAACGAAAATTAGTAAATTACTAGTTCAGCAACAAGAGCTTTTTCCCAACAAGACTTAGTTATATGTATTAGTTAAGCTAAACAAAGAATCCATACTGTATGATTATATCTATACATATGTCAAAATAGGCAAAAACAATATATGGTTATAGAGGTCAGGACAGTGATTATTTCCTCTAGGAAGGAAGAAGGGGAAATGATTGGGAGTAAGCATAAGAGAGGCTTCTAGGGTATTGATAATATTCTAGCTCTGATATGGTTTACATTGAAGTATGTTAATTTTGTAGCAATTGAGCTAGTCACTAGTTACCATTTGCGCTTTTTATGTATATAAATGGATTTGAATATCAGAACTAAAAACTGATGTTTAAACATCCAAGACACTATAAACTAAATTATATCAAATAAAAATTGCATAACAGTTTATAACTCAAAAAAGTGCATTTATACACTATCCTGCTCTTCAATCCAGCCATCAGAGGCAGCATAGGGTGGGTAGGTAGATATTGTTATTAACCCCATAACACAAATGAACAAATGAAATATTGACAAGTTCGGTGACTCATCCAAGATGCTATAGCTATTATTACAATGCCAAGTCATCTAATAACAACAGAACATCCTAGGATTATTGAACCATTGACCATATTGTCCCCTTGGAGTCCAATTTAACAAAATTTATTTAAACCACCATAGAGAAATCCATGAACATGGCTATTTAGACTCCATTTTTCCCATTGCTTTACAAAGCCAGATTATCCTGTGAAGAATGGTGGATGGAGCATAGACTTCGGAGTAAGATCAAATCTGGGAGGAAAAATTCCAGACCTTGTCACAAACTGTGTAAATTCAGACATGGTACTTCATTGCTCTCAGCATTGCTTTCCTCATCTACAAAGTGGGATGAATAGCATGCCTTTCAATAAGGCTCTGTGAAAAGTTAATTAAATGACATCTGAAAATTGCTTAGCATGGTGCTTGAAAGACACTGGTACCCAGTTATGTTGGTTTTACCCCTCCCTCCCAGCCACAACTTTCATAAAGGAAGTGAGTTGTCTGCCCTGTAGAGATCAACCCAAAAACCCTTCAAATAATTGTGAGAAAAGCATAGAGATACATCTGAATTTATCGAATCCAGCAGAGGTGCTTGCAAATGAACTGACTTGTTTAAGGTCATTACTTATGCAAAGCATGACTTAAAACCTAGGTTCAAAATTCACCTAGGCTCCACAAATTTGGGTTAATCTGACACCACTACCACTACCAACCTTTCTTTTCCTTTGGGGACAGAGACTGTTTCTGTTTGTAATCCAGTTGAAGACAAGGGTGAAACATCCAACCTTTATTGAAATCCCTCAAGATTAGGCTGTGCAAGTAGAGGGCTAACCCTGGACAGAAGTAATCCCTCCCTCCCCTTTCCTCCCTTTACATTTTATATTTAATCTTTCTATAGTGTGTGTTCATATTTCGTTGGAATACCTTACTAGTTTACCCTTGATCTTCTCTTGGGAACTCATAGAGGACAGAGTCTGTGTATCATTTTCTTTATATGCCCAGTGCCAAAAACAAAAGTATTAAGCCTCAAAAAATCTGTATAGAAGGAAGGGAGAAAGGGAAGAAAGGAGGGAGAAAATAAGGAAATCAAATTAATTTGTGAGCAAAGGAAGCAAGATTTGTCTTTAAATGCCCCAGCCTCTTTCTCTCTGCCCTTTTCCTCTCCTACTACCTCTCACACCCCACTGAGGCTTCCAAATTGGTCAGTATTTTCTCCAACTTTCCAATGTCCTCTTATCTCTGCCTACTCTCATAAACAAGCTCCTGGGCCAGTGATTTATATTGCTAGTGTGATTAGGAATCCCTAAATTGCTTTTCTTTTTCTAGGTGGAAGATGCATTTCAAGAATCCCCTGGAATTACAGAAGACATGGCCCCTTGTTAAGGGAAGGCAGGTGAGGAAGACAAGGAGTTAGAACAGGGAGCCTTCTCAGTAGCCATGAACCTGTTACTTAATCTCAAATTCCTTGAACTTCATTCCTTTTGTCTTCTCAGACCTTACACCCAATTTCCCACTGAGCCACCTTTTCCTTGGGGACTCTGATCAGATGCCTCAGTCTCTTCCCACAGATGTCAGCATGTGCTGGGTTAGAAGCTACCCCACCTGGGTTCTACTGCTAAACACATCCATGTGCCCCAGCCATCTCAAATTATCATAGTTGAGTAAGTCTGGATAGTATGATGTGATAATTGCTGCTTTGTGTCTTCTCCAGAAGGTTTATGTGGCATTGTCCTCTGCCATAGAGCCTGGGCTTGAATAATTTCCTGTTACCTAGTGAGTACTGAACTTGATTACTTCTTTGGTCCCTTAGTGCCTGCCTATATCCTTTCCCTTCAGCAAGAGGTGAATGTTGATAGAGTGTGTGCGGGACCATCTTTCAGAATCTTACTGTTGAGAATGAGGCCAGAGGTGCCAGCTGAGACACAAGAGCAGAGGAAATCAACCTAGCCAAGGATGGGAACAGCCCACAGACACAGATGTATTTAAGGTAGGGGTCAAGGGTTCATTTGCATATTGAAAAAGATTCAGACAGATGCCCTCTAGACCTGGGTCTTAAAGGGAAGGATAAGAGGGGATTAGATCATATTTCCCTTTAAGACTCAAGTCTACCTGCCTGGTCCAAACATCCCTGCCACTAACATTATATGTAACTATGAGAACATTATTTATAATTTTGCTATCAGTGAGGAAGAGGATTATGGTTCCTCAATCTTAGGTCTATTATGAAACTCAATAAGTCAATAGATATGAAGCACTTGGCACAAAGTAAACTCTTAACAATGTTGTCATAATTATTCTCATAGCTTTTTGTTTTCTGTGCAATTGACTCAAATGCTCATATTTTTAGAATATTTAAAGGAAGATAGATTAGTTTAGTCAATCTACCTCAGAAACATATTGGTAAAATATTTCTTGCCTTGATGTATTTAATGTTAAAACACATGAAAAATCATCCTTAACTTCCAAAAAGTTTGTTGTAGATGTTTTTCTTTTATCATCACCTGAAATTACAAAAAATACAGTCAATCAGTTTTTCTTAATTACTAATCATTATGAAAAAAATTCTAATCTCTAAAAATAATAGGTGGTTTATAGCTTACCATGTATGTCCCTGTGCTATTTTCTCTGAATCCTAATAATTAATGCTAAATGCTAATAACTAAGGCTGATATTAATACATAATCCTAATTGTCAATTCTTCATCAACCTAAAATTAAATTTCTTTCTTAAAAACAAACAAAAATAATTCTACAAAACAAAAAACAACAACAACAAAAAATAACTCAAGTCCACCCAGTAGACACTTCCTCCAATGGATGATTTAATTAAAGGGACCACACACAACCTTTTGGTAAGGCATATATGCACTCTCCAAAACAGGGACAACAGGATTTTTCTGCTAAAGGTGCAAGGACAGTGTCATATTCATCCATCCTCCTACTAAATTATGAGACCAAACACAGTGATGGAGTTAGTAGCAATCATAATGATAAATAGTAAATGTATTGAGTAGTAACTCTGTGCTTAACCCTTACGAAGTCTTTACCTGGATTACCTCATTTAATCTTTACAATAACCATATGACAGGTACATTATTATTTTCATATTAGAGATAAAGCACCTGACTCTTAGAGAAGTTAAACAGCTTGCTTATGGTCACACAGCTAGTAAATGGCGGAGCCAGTGTTCCAACCCAAGTAATCCTCTCCAGAGGCCATGCTCTTGGTTTATACACTTTACTGGTTTCCTACAGATCATGGTCTTGTTTATTGAATGAATTAATGAATGAATACATGAATAAGTGGGTGAAAGAACATATGGACTAAATGCTTACTATACAACATACAACAAACTAGGGGTACTGCCAAGTTTTCTAATTTTCACAGCCAGGTAGATGTTGCCATTGGACCTGGAGGTAAGAAACACAAAATAATTGACACCTGGAAAAGGAAAGTAGTGGGTTGAGTTCAAGCTGTGTGAAGATAGGATATTGATTTGGGACATTCTGGGAGGCTCTGCATAATGATCTCCCTTCATACATCCCATCCCTAAGTTTCCAATCCATGCTGAGATGGACAAGAAGGGAAACTGCATTTCCCTGGCATTGTTTATGTATCTGTCAATTGAGTGTGTCAGGATCTTCCTAATCAGACTGGTAGCTCTCAGAGAATAGGAAGCTTCCTCATACATTTGCAGGTCCTATTTCACTACTCAGTGATTGATTCAACATAACTGTTCTCAAATTTGGGCCATAGGTGGCTTGGGGGAGCTTAAGTTTCAAGAATGCATTGAACAAACCTGCTTCCTAGTGACATATGTCTTTTGGCCAAGCAGGAAGAATTCTGCTGGGTTTCTGTGAGACACCACTGACAGGTTGTCAAAGTTGAATTTGTGCTTTCAATTGGTTGTTAATGGGCTTATTTCAGAAACAGCATCCTTCAAGGCTCAGTATAAATCCTATCCTCTCCATGAAGCACTCTCTGAACATCCTGACCCACGGCAATCTCTCCATCTTCCAGGCAACCATCAAAACTCATTGGACCATAATTTGGCACTGGCCATCTATCACTTTGTTCATTCCACCTCTTATAGCAACTGTAACTCCCAGTTAACACCAACTGTAAGACAAAGACCATGTCTTCTACTTCTTTGAGCAGCAAGATAAGATTTTTAGATATCTATTAATTCCACAAATCTTTATTGCACATCAACAATATGCCAACCAGGAAGGCAACAGAAACAAACAGATCAAAACCCCTTCGTAGCAGAGGAACTCTCCCCTATGCTGCCTTGTTCTTGCCACAACTCTCTTCCCCTATTCCTACAGAAACATACATTCACTAATGTGTACAGAGTACACAGAGTACAAAGATCAGAGTCACATTCTGTAAAGTAATCTCCAAAGAATGGCAAATCCAGGTCAACCACAATAGGTTAAAAAAAGCACAAATGAGAACTAGATGACCCTTCCCCTAGACTGAAGAAGTGCTGCCCAAACAAGGGAATGGAAGCTGAAGGGGAAAATTTGTGGGTTTCTAAAGAGGGCCTCTATGCCCTAGCTCAAGGGTGAGTTTGGAACCCACTCATGCTAGGAGCCATTTGTTAAATTTTCAGAAGTTTTATGAACCGGTTGAAGTTAGCAACTAGAAATTGACCATGGAGTTAGTTTTCACACTTTTGAAAAAAGCAAAGCTAAAATTTGGGCCTTTTTTCACCCCTCCCCAGCACCATAGACAGTTATTAGACATTTACCAGCACTGCTGAGCCTGTAGTGTTCTCCCAGCCTCCACCTCAAAAGCAGTTGTGTAGAAAAGGCAGCAGGACTAGAAGGGAAAACCTGAGATAGCATCAGAGACACTCAGAGAGCATCAGAAACTTCCTTGCACCCAGAGAGTGGTGTGCACTGGGCCTCACAGTCAGAACAAGAAGGCAACAGAGTCACAAGCTGATGACTGGAGGCTTTAGTGGGACACAAGCATTTCACAATTATTTTAACCATTATTAGAAATAACTAATGCAATAAAAGTGGGTGATGGTGACAGTATGGCATGAAGCAAGGGTTATGACTAATCTAATCCTGTGCTCCCACAATCCACAAAAGAGGAAAAAAGAGGAAGATTTGCCATGCACTTGTTGCCTGGGGACAACCATGATGAGACCACAGTGAAAGCCAAAGACATGCTTCTATGATTGTATGTCAATGCTGCCCTGGAAGGAAGGGGAAGGCAAAAACTTTTAAACTCACCAAGCTTGTTCCCAAAGCAACTCTCCCCTCCCCCCCAAAAAAATACCCACCAAAATTAGTAAGTTGCCCTGAAGTAAATATAATTTTTTTTCCTATCCATCTTAGTCTGTTCAGGCTTCCATAACAAAATACCACAAACTGGGTGTCTTAAACAACAGGCATTTATTTCTTAGACTTCTAGAGGTTGGAAGTACAAAATCAAGGTCCATCAGGGTTCAGTTTCTGGTGAGAGCTCTCTTCCTGATTTGTGGATGGCTACTTTGTCCTCACATGACTTCTTCTTGGTGTACATGTGGGAAGAGAGAGCATGATCTCTCTCTTCCTTTTCTTATAAGACTACCAGTCCTATTGGATCAGAGTCCCAATCATAAGACTTTATTTAACCTTAATTACCTCCAAATGCAGTAACAGTGGGGCTTAGAAAGTCAACATTTGAGTTGGAGGGCTACAACTCAGTCCTTGGCACTATCACTAGGTAAAAACAGAACTCCCAACAGGGACTGAGTTGATGGTCTGTTGTTCGGATTGTGGCCAGCAGGCACTTTCTCCAGGGCTGGTGCAAGTCTAAATTGGCACAACCCTGTGGAGAGGAGTTTGGAAATATTCATAAAACTCACAAAAGCATTTACCCTGTATTCCAGTGATTCCACTTCTGGGAATTTTTCCTGTTGACGTACCTGTGCAAATTGATACATGCACACAGTTATTCACCATAGTTGAATCACTATATTGTACACATGAAACAAATAATACACTGCAAACTAACTGGAATGTAAATAAAAACTTAAAAAAAAAAGATTGAAAGCAGCCAAGTATCCATCAACAAAAAACAGGTTAAATCAATAATGGAATATTTTATTATTAAAAAATAATTTATAAAACTCTCTACATCATAATATGCAAAGGAAAGAATTACATATTCCATTTAATGTGAAAGGGGAAGAATAAGAATTTATGCTCACATTTGGTTCTATTTTAAAAGGAATCACAAAAAACTAATAAAAGGAAAATAAGACATCTTAAGATATAGCTTTTTAACACTGTTTTGCTTTTATGTAATGATTATGTGATCTATTGAAAAACAACAAAAAAAAGTAAAGTGTCATTTCTGCACACCTGACTTTGAGACTTGTAAATAATTACTACCTGCTCTCCCTGTATTTACCACAGTGAGAAGTTCAAAGAGCGTTTTCTGATTGACCACTTCTGATCCTGTTGATTCATGAGTATGACATTCTTCAATCTGGGAACAATGTGATGAGAATGGATGTTATGTCTGACCCTGCCAAAAGTAGGACTTGAGTCTGTTGATTAGCATATGACTTTAACCAGGTTACCATCACTCTCATAGCTTCAATTCTTACATTGTAAGGGAAGGAATCAGCTCAGTTCAGCAAATATTCACTGGGAACTGACTCCCATCCTGGAGACTCAAAGCTATAACTAGTGCCTATCCTCAAGCACTTTGCAGACTGGTTGGAGGAGGCAGTGGAGACAGGAACAAGGGCAACATAATGCCAGAAGTGTCTCCAGGGAGTGCTGATGCCTGGAAAAGGGCTATCTCCAATCTGTGTGCTCATGGAAGATTGTC
Source organism: Ailurus styani (assembly GCA_002007465.1). NCBI lineage: Eukaryota > Metazoa > Chordata > Mammalia > Carnivora > Ailuridae > Ailurus > Ailurus styani. The sequence goes on along the minus strand of LNAC01000045.1, from coordinate 3,503,446 downwards.
TGCAGGAGAAGGCAAGGAGAGAAGGTGTCCCAGGCAAAGAGAAGAGCAAGAGCAAAAGCATAACCAGGGCACAGGAATGAAGCCCAAGCAACATGGGTTATTGAAGGGTCAGCATAGGCCAGGAAGGTACGGCCGATGCAGTTGTACATGTGCCCTTCCTGTGATCCAGTCCACCCTGCTTCTCCAGGAGATGTCTTCTAATTGTGGTGCTCTGTGGGAGCCTGTGGAAGGAATCCTCAACCTCCATGACCAGAGCATGGGGCATACCAAAGGCAGTGAAAGCAAACAGAGGTCCTACAGGGACCAGGGCCAAGGAAAGTTCCCCTTACACTCACTGGAGGCCCAGGCTAAGTAGACAAGAACGTCTCCTCCAGGCCCCAGTCCTTCCAACTGTGCAGGAGTTGTCTCCATTGCTGCCCAGGAGTTAAGGATGTGGTCCCCAGCACTGGCAGCCCTCCACCCCCAGCACCTTTGTGCCCCTGAAACCTACAGCTTCTTCTGCTTTTAAAGAAACGGGCCCACCTAGATCTCTTCCCCTCTCCCTGTCCCAGGGTCAGCTTTGCTTCTAGCTGCTGGCATGCCCAGCTGATCAGTGGCCTTGCAGGGCTGGACTCAGGGCTTATGTCACATGCCACCATCCTCATCTTATTTGATTCTCACAACAATCCTACAGGGTTGTAATCCTATTGATGAATATGTAATATTCATCGCACATATGAACAATGAAGTTCAAAGTTGTTAATTGACCCACGTTCTCAGGGACACTTAGTGTCAGAGGTAGGATTCGATTTCAGGTCCCTCCTTCCCAAGCCAGGAATCTAAGCCTGGAAGGGAAGGCCTGTTTGTTTCCTTGACCAACAGGTTGGCTGTTCCAAGCTTTGTTACAACCATCTGGGTTGAGCTCCTCCCACGCCCCAGCCCACCCCACTTATCCCCCAAATCCAAGGCCAGTGTTGCCCCCTCCCCTGAGCACGGCTGGATCAGATTAGCAAAAGCAGATGCATTCACAAGATTGCCCTACTTGGCTCCAGCAATTAATTAAGAGCCGTCTGAGAGCCTCCAAAGGGCCTGCAAGCTCCAGCAAGATACAACACACATAGTTTAATCCAAAATATTTGCTGTGTTTTTCCCTTCACTAGAGAACCAGTCCTTACCTGTTACCTGAACCTGATTAAATTTTTAAGCCTCTCATTCTTGGTGCCAACCATGAGCCAACCTGTTGGTCATTAGAAGGTGGGGAGGTGGCTGGAAATGTGACAATGATAATAATTTATCAGTACGTACATCATTGTTTACTGGCTGCACCGTGGAGCATCCAGTATCCACACCAGACGTTGCTTGTCCTGGTCAGCAACGCTGTTTGCACACATGAGACCCTGCAGCAAGCTCACTCAGGGTTAGGGCAGGACCCTGAAAGATCCATCCTAGAGTGATCTATGGCCAGGCCTGCCTTGTGATGGAGGCCTCCTGACCCCAGAGGCTGTTACCCATTGTCCCCTCACTGTCTTAGGTGGGGTCTTAGGGATCAGATGTCTCACCAGCCTCATGCTCTCTATTCTACTGGCATTAAACATCAAAGTCCTATTGACTCTACCACCAAAATGTATCAGAACCTACCCATTTTATCTACCTCAGTGCTACTAACTAGCCCTGGGGTCACCAAATCTTTTCCATAAAGAGCTAGATAGTAAACATTTTAGATATTGTGCACAAAGGGGCAAAATCAAGGATATTATGCAAGTACTTATATAACAAAACAGATGGAATGCCTGGGTGGCTCAATCAGTTAAGCGACTGCCTTTGACACAGGTCATGATCTCAGGGTCCTGGGATCCAGTCCCGCGTTGGGCTCCCTGCTCAGTAGGAAGTCTGTTTCTCCCTCTCCCTCTGCCCCTCCTCCCTGCTTGTGCTCTCTCTCTCTCTCTTTTTCTCAAATGAATAAACAAAATCCTAAAAAAAAAAGAGAGAAAACATACTTCCACACATTTTTATTGATGAAATTGATGAAATTTTATTGATGAAATTTTAATGATATTAACATTTGAGTACAATTTTTAGATACAGATCAAGTCATGAGAATGGAATTCTTTTGTGGGGGAATAATATTTCCCTAATTGAGGTTCAGAGCTAGTGTCCTGTCACTGAATCAGTTAAGAATGTTCACCAGTCTTACTTCTGTAGGCCACAAAAAAACAGGTGTCTAGCCAGATTTGGTCTATGAACTGTAGTTAGCAAATCCCCACCATCTGCCAAAATATCTTGTCAAGGCACTGAAAAAACTTCCCTACAGATCTTCTGCCTCCACTCTTGTTCCCAGAGTCTGTCCTCCATGTGGCACCAGGCAGACCTTGGTAAAGATTGTATTTGGTCTTTATTCCTCTGCTCAAAACCTTCCATTGCCCTCCCATTCTGATGGCCTGGAATGCTAGAATCTGATTCAGACTTACAGTTTCATCAGAAAGCTCGAACACCAGGAAGGAAGACAGGCCCCCCCAGCACGGTCCTCCATGCACCCCCCCCCCACCCCACCTTCAGGAAGCTCAGATCAGGACTCAGAGTGTTAAGCCTGAGGAGGGCAAGTGGGGAAGGGCTGGGGGTGCCTGCCAGGGCTCTCAGGGCCTCTCTGCACAGGTCGTGGGCTGTCTGTGGGCAGCACTGTCTCCACCTAATAGTCAAGAACTGAGTGCAGAAACGGTGGCAGAAACTAGTCTGGTGAGCCAAATATACTTAAGACACAGCATCTTTAGAACTCAGTTATGAGTCCAGTGACAGCATGGTTTCTTGTTATCTGCACAGAGCCAGATCAGGAGATCAGTGTTCTGTTTTCAACTTTGCCTTTACCCAGCTGTATGACCTCAGCCAGTCACCAGCTCTGTGGGCTTCTGTAACTTCATGAGTAAAAAATGGGGGTGGGAAGGGGCGGGCACCTGGGTGGCTCAGTCATTTGGGCTTCTTCCTTGGGCTCGGGTCATGATTCCAGAGTCCTGGAATCAAACCTCACATTGGGCTCCCTGCTCAGCAGGAAGTCTGCTTCTCTTTCTGACCCTCCCCCCTCTCTCATACTCTCTCTCTCTCAAATAAATAAATAAAATCCTAAAAAAAAAAAAGTGAGGAGGGTCATCCCGCAAACTGCTGATAAACAGAATTAATGTGTAACTTAAAATAAAACAGATTCCTGAACTCCATCCCAGAATTTATTGACTCAAAAGATGGGAGACTCTGTGTGTGTGTGTGTACACACATATATGCATATACATATAATATATACATATATTATCCATGTATATAGTCACATATATATTAAAAAATACTATATATTTATATACAGTATATATGTACATTTTATATAAATATATATGTGCATGCATATATATAGGCATATATTGACATATTTAAATATATATGCATATATGTATATACCACATACTATATATTTCTACATATTGTATAGATTCATAAATATTCCTATATATTATATATGTGCATGCATATATGTATGTACACCTGCATGCATTAGACATACATACACATGTTTATACATGCATACACGCATAAACATACATACACACATGTATACACATGTGTGTGTGTGTTCCCTTGGTGATTTCAAAGACCAAATACATTTTATTTTGGTAGGAGAAGGGAAGATGGCGGAAGAGTAGGGGACCCTCATTTCATCTAGAATTCAGCTAGATAACTGTCAAATCATTCTGAACACCTGTGAATTCAACCTGAGCTCTAAGAAAAGAATTGCTGCAATTCTACAGATAGAAAAGTGACCACTTTCTGCAAGGTAGGAGGTGTTGAGAAGTGAATCCAAGTTAATACAAGGGAAGATAAACTGTAGGGGGAGGGAGACTCCATAAGCCAGCTACTGGAAAGTGATATAGCAACAGAGAGCAAAATTGGAACTTTTAGAAGTGTGCTCTGGTGAGGGCCCTCTCCGCCTTAAAGGCACTCAGATTGTGAAAGGGGGGCAGAATCCTAGGTGGGACAGTGTGGTCTCAGGATCCCCAGGGTCACAGAAAGAACGGGGGTACCTGAGTGCTGCAGAATTCCCAACATTGGAGCGGGGAAGCTGACTACAATTACCAAGTCCCAGAGTGGCCTCTCAGCTAGATGTTGCCATAAACAGAACCATGCGCCATCAGGTGACTGCTCTCGAAGCAGGGGTCCAGCAAGCAGCATAACCATGGGAGACCCTGCTCCTTCCCGGGGGAGGAGTGGTGCAGGTGAGCCCACAATTGGGCAACCCCTCCAGGAACAGAGGCCCAGCCCCAGGACCATGGTGAGAACCCTCCCTTCTCCTGGGAGGATTGGTGCCAGCGCACACCGCAGGAGTCTGCAGAGTTTGGCACACAAAAATGGGATTGACTGCTTTTCCCTGAAGGGGCCCCCATCATTCAGTTCCGGGGCTGGAGATCTAGGCACAGCCATTTTTATTTTATTTTTTTCATCCTCTAAAGCTGCATGAAAAGCCTTCAGGGAACAAAAGCCACTTAGAGTAACCTGAAGCAGCTTACACTAAGCCCAGCCCCCTGGAAGTGGGGGGGGGGTGCAACTCTGTCCAGGCAGACACCTGAGAATCTGAACAGCAGGCCCCTCCCCCCAGAAGACCAGCTGGAACAACAGGCAAACACCAAGTTTATGGAGCACAGAGAACTGCAAAACTCCAGCAGTAGGGGAAAACAGTATATAGAATTCAAGAATTTTTAGTACTTCAGTTTAAAATTCTCATTTACTTTTTTCCCTTTTTTCCTTTTCAACTACCTTCTTATTTTATCAACTCTTTTTTATGTCTTTTTTTTATTTCATTTTTATGTTTATATTTTATAGATATATCCTTCATTTTTGGCTTCCTTTGATTGTATTCAATTTTATTTTTGTATATATATAAGTTTTTCTTTCTTTACAATTTTGGGATCAAGTGTCTTCAAAAAACCAGACCAAAATACACCCAGGGCCAAGGGTAGCACCCTGTTCTGTCTACCTCTTTGATTTTATTCTTTTTTCCCTTTATTTTTTTTTTCTTTTTTGTTTTCTCATATCTTCTGATTTGCCTAGTGGATATTTTGCTGGGGTTGTGGTTGGTATTTTTATTTTTTATTTCTTTTTTGTTCTTTCATTTTTCTATTCTTCTCTGGACAAAATGACCAGAAGGAAAAATTTCCAGAAAAAAGAAGAGGAGGCAGTAACAGGAGGCCAAAAACATAATAAATATGGCCGTTGGTAAAATGTTGGAGCTAGAATTTAGAAAAACAGTTATAAAGATACTAGCTGGGCTTCAGAAAAGCATAGAAGACACTAAAGAATCCCTTTCTAGAGAAATAAAGGAACTAAGATCTAATCAGGTTGAAATCAGAAAGGGTATTGCTGAGACGCAGTCAACAATGGAGGCTCTTCCTGCTGGAATAAATAAGGCAGAAGAGAGAATAAGTGATATAGAAGATAAAATTATGGAAAATAAAGAAACTGAGCAAAAGAGAGATAAACAATTACTGGACCATGAGGGGAGGATTTAAGAGATCAGTGATAACCATAGAGCAAAACAATATTAGAATTATTGGGGTTCCAGAGGAAGAAGAGACAGGGGGACAGAAGGTATATTTGAGCAAATGATAGCTGAGAAGCTCCCTAATTTCCCTAAGAAAATAGGCATTCAAATCCAGGAGGCACAGAGAAGCCCCCTCAAAATCAATAAAAACAGATCAACACCCCGACATATAATAATGAAGCTTGCAAATTTCAAAGACAAAGAGAAAATCCTGAAAGCAGCGCAAGACAAATGGTCCTTAACCTACAAAGTTGGGAACAATAGACTGCCAGCAGACTTATCCACAGAAAACTGGCAGGCCACTTGGGCTGGCATGATATATTCAGAGTACTAAATGAGAAAAACATGCAGCCAAGAATACTTTATCCAGCAAGGATGTCATTCAGAATGGAAGGAGAGATAAAGAGCTCCCAGGACAACCAGGAACAAAAAAGAATTTGTGATCCCTAAACCAGCCTTGCAAGAAATATTAAAAGGGATCCTGTAAGCAAAGAGAGAGTCCAAAAGTAACATAGACCAGAACAGAACAGAGACAATACATAGAAACAGTGATTTTACAGGTAATACAATGGCATTACATTCATATCTTTCAATAGTTATTCTGAATGTAAATGGACTATATGCTCCAATCAAAAGACACAGGATAAAAAAAAAGACACAGGGTATCAGATTGGATAAATAAACAAGACCCATTAATATGCAGTCTACAAGAGACTCATTTTAGACCCAAAGACATCTCCAGACTGAAAGTGAGGTGGTGGGGAACCATTTATCATGCCAATAGACATCAAAAGAAACCTGGGGTAGGAAACCTTATAACATACCAATTAGATTTTAAACCAAAGACTTTGGCAAGGGATGAAGAGGGATACTATATCATACTTAAAGGGTCTATCCATCAAGAAGATCTAACAACTGTAAATATTTATGCTCCTAACATGGGAACAGACAATTACATACACCAATTAACAACAAAATTAAAGAAACATGTTGATAATAATACAATAATAGTAGGGGAATTTAACACTCCACTCACAGCAATGGACAGATCATCTAAGCAGAAGATCAACGAGGAAACAAGGGCTTTGAATGACACACTGGGCCAGATGGACTTCACAGATATATACAGAGCATCCCATCCTAAAACAACAGAATACACATTCTTCTCTAGTGCGCATGAAATATTCTCCAGAATAGATCACATCCTAGGTCACATATCATGTCTCAGCTGATACCAAAGGATTGGGATTATTCCCTGCATATTTTCAGACCACAGTGCTTTAAAATATGAACTCAATCACAAGAGGAAATTTGGAAGAAACTCAAATACTTGGAGGTTAAAGAGCATCCTACTACAGAATGAATGGGTCAAACAGGAAATAAAGAAGAATTTTAAAAATTCATGGAAACAATTGAAAATGAAAATACAACTGTTCAAAACTTTTGGGATGTAGCAAAGTCGGTCTTAAGAGGGAAGTTCATAGCATTACAAGCCTTTCTCAAAAAACTAGAAAAATCTCAAATACACAACCTAACCTTACACCTAGAGGAGCTGGAGAAAGAACAGCAAATAGAGCCTAAACCAAGCAGGAGATGAGTAATAATAGAGATTAGAGCAGAAATCAATGAAATAGAAACCAAAAGGATGGAAGAACAGATCAATGAAACCAGAAGCCTGTTCTTTGAAAGAATTAATAAGATCGAAAACCCCTAGCCAGACATGTCAAAAAGAAAATAGAAAGGATCCAAATTAATAAAATCATAAATGAAAAAGGAGAGATCATGACCAACACCAAGAAAATACAAACAATTTTAAGAACATATTATGAACAACTCTATGCCAACAAAATAAGAAATATGAAAGAAATGGATGCATTCTTAGAGATGTATAAACTAGCAAAACTGAAATGAGAAGAAATAGAAAACCTAAACTAGCAAAACTGAAATGAGAAGAAATAGAAAACCTAAACCCATAACCAGCAAGGAAATCAAAGCGGTGATAAAAAATTTCCCAAGAAAACAAGACAGATGGCTTCCCTGGGGAATTCTACCAAATATTTAAGGAACTAATGCCTATTCTTCTGAAGCTGTTTCCAAAAAATAGAAATGGAAGGAAAATTTCCAAACCCATTCTATGAGGCCAGCATTACCTTTATCCCAAAATGGAAGTCCCCACCAAAAAGGAGAATTACAGACCAATATCCCTGATGAACATGGATGCCAAAATTCTCAACAAGATACAGGCCAATGGGATCCAACAGTACATTAAAAGGATTATTCACTACAATCAATTGTACTTTATGTAGAAGATGGTTCAATATTTGCAAATCAATCAACCTGATACGCTAAATTAATAAAAAAGAAAAAGGAAAGGAACTATATGATCATCTCCATTAATGCAGAAAAGCATTTGACAAAATACATCATCCTTTCTTGATTAAAACTCTCCATAGTGTAGGGATAGAAACATACCTCAATATCATAAAAGCCATGTACAAAAAGCCAACAGTGAATATCATTCTCATTGGGGAAAACTGAGAGCTTCCCTAAGGTCAGGAACATGACAGGGATGCCCACTTTCACCATTGTTGTTCAACATAGTACCAAAAGATCTAGCCTCAGCAATCAGACAACAAAAAGAAATAAAATGCATTCAAATTGGCAAAGAAGAAGTCAAACTCTCACTCTTCACAGATGACATCACACTTTCTGTGGAAAACCCAAAAGTCTCCACCCCAAAATTGCTAGAACTCATATAGAAATTCAGCAATGCGGCAGGATATAAAATCTATGAACAGAAATCAGTTGCATTTCTATACACTAACAATGAGACAGAAGAAACAAAAATTAAGGAATCAATCCATTTACATTTGCACCAAAAACCATAAGATACTTAGGGATGAACCTAACCAAAGAGGTAAAGGATCTGTAGTCTAAAAACTACAGAACATTTATGAAAGAAATTGAGAACGACACAAAGAAATGGAAAAACATTCCATGCTAATGTGTTGGAAGAATAAATATTGTTAAAATGTCTATGATACCGAGAGCAATCTACACATTCAATGCAATCCCTATCAAAATACCATCTACAGGGCACCTGGGTGGCTCAGTGGGTTAAAGCCTCTGCCTTCAGCTCAGGTCATGATCTCAGGGTCCTGGGATCAAGGCCCGCATCAGGTTCTCTGCTCAGCGGGGAGCCTGCTTCCTCCTCTCTCTCTCTGCCTGCCTCTGCCTACTTGTGATCTCTCTCTCTCTGTCAAATAAATAAATAAAATCTTAAAAAAAATACCACCTACATTTTTCACAGAGCTGCAATGAATAGTCCTAGAATTTGTATGGAACCAGGAAAGACCACAAATAGCCAGAGGAATGTTGATGCACCACACCCAGTGCTCCAATGCAATATGTGCCCTCCTTAATACCCACCACCAGGCTTACCCTCCCCCCCCAAGAAAACCAAAGTTGGTGCTTCACAATCCCAGACTTCAGGCTCTATTACAAAGTTATAATCATCAAGACAGTATGGTACACAAAAACAGACACAATTGAACAAAGCAGAAGACCCAGAAATGGACCCTCAAATCTATATTCAACTGATATTTAACAAAGTGGGAATGAATATCCAATGGAAAAAGGACAGTCTCTTTAATAAATGATGTTAGGAAAATTGGACAACCACATGTAGAAGAATGAAACTTTTCTTACACCGTACACAAAGATAAACTCAAAATGGATGAAAGACATAAATGTGAAACAAGAATCCATAAAAATCCTAGAGGAGAACGCAGAGAGCAACCTCTTCAACCTTGGTTGCAGCAACTTCTTGCTAGACATGTCTCCAAAGACAAGGGAAACAAAAGCAAAAGTGAACTATTGGGACCACATCAAGATAAAAACTTCTCCACAGCAAAGGACACAGTCAAAAAAAACTAAAAAGCAACCTAAAGAATGGGAGAAGATATTTGCAAATGACATATCAGATAAAGGACTAGTATCCAATATTTATAAAGAACTTAGCAATCTCAACACCCAAAAAACAAATAATCCAGTCAAAAAATGGGCAGGAGACATGAACAGACATTTCTCCAAAAAAGACATAGAAATGGCCAAAAGACATGAAAAAATGCTCCATGGTCACTTGGCATCTGAGAAATACAAATCAAAACCACAATGAGATACCACCACACACCAGTAAGAATGGCTAAAATGAACAAGTCAAGGAATAACAGATGTTGGTGAGAATGCAGCCAAAGGGGAACTCTCTTACACTGGTGGTGGGAATTCAAGCTGGTGCAACCATTCTGGAAAACAGTATAGAGTTTCCTCAAGAAATTAAATGTAGGGCGCCTGGGTGGCTCAGTGGGTTAAAGCCTCTGCTTTCAGCTCAGGTCATGACCTCGGGGTCCTGGGATCGAGGCCCGCATCAGGCTCCCTGCTCAGCAGGGAGCCTGCTTCCCCCCTCTCTGCCTGCTTCTCTGCCTCCTTGTGATCACTCTCCCTCTGTGAAATAAATAAAAATAAAATCTTTAAAAAAAAGAAAAGAAAAGAAATTAAAGGTAGAGCTACCCTATGGGTCCAGCAATTGCCCTACTTAGGTATTTACCCCAAAGATACAAAAGTAGTGATCTGAAGGGGGACTTGCACCCCAATATTCATAACAGCGATGTCCACAATATCCAAATTATGGAAAGAGCTGAGATGCTATCAACAGATGAATGGATAGAGAAGATGTGATATATATATAAGAATATAAATCATATATATATGATATATATAAGAATATTACTCAGCCATCAGGAAGGATGAATATCTACCATTTTCACTGACATGGATGGAACTGGAGGGTATTATGCTGAGCAAAATAAATCAAGCAGGGAAAGATAATTATCAAGTGGTTTCACTCATTTGTGGAATATAAGAAACAGCACAGAGATTCAATTTCCCTTCACAGGAGAAGGTAAAGAAAATGGAATGAGAAGTCATCAGAGAGTGAGATGAACCATGAACCATGAGACTTTTTTTTTAAAAGATTTTATTTATTTATTTATTTGACAGAGAGAGAAAGATCACAAGTCGGCAGAGAGGCAGACAGAGAGAGGAGGAAACAGGCTCCCTGCTGAGAAGAAGCCCGATGCAGGCCTCAATCCCAGGACCCTGAGATTATGACCTGAGCTAAAGGCAGAGGCTTTAACCCACTGAGCCACCCAGGCACCTGAGAGACCCTTAATTACAAGTAACAAACAGGGTTGCTGGAGAGGAGGTGGGTAGGGGGATGGGGTAATTGAGTGATGGGCATTAAGGAGGGCATGTGATGTGATGAGCACTGGATGTTATATGCAACTGATGAATTATTGAACTCTATACCTGAAACTAATGATGCGCTCTATGTTGTCTAATTGAATTTATATAAAAATAAAAATTAAATAAATACAATTTTTATTCAATACATTTAGACACACTACCTCCAGATTTTAAATGTCTATGTGATAAAGAAAGGTGGTGCCTATAAATTCTATACTTCATGGAATATAATGATAAACATATTTATAAACAATTGCTAAGCTTGGAATTTGGAGCCTCATGAAAGAATTTCATGTCTTTTGAGCTTAAGAGAGCACTACTGAACAATTAGATTCAGACTATAAGAAAGACTCTACAATTACAAAGCACTATACAGTCTGCTATATTGTGTTGTTAGCTCTATGCCCACAACAAACCACAGATTATCATTCCAGTTTTAGATAGGATGATACTTCTCCAACGTCATAGAACTAAAACATTGCCCATCCAGGATTTGACCCTAAGCTTCCAAACTTCAAACTCAGTGTTTTTTCCATCAGGGTAAGAACTGTTTTGAAATTTTTTCAAGAAGAATTAGTTGGACAAGTGTTAATTACTGCAAACTCCAATTTAGTAGAATCCAAATTAACGACATTATAGTTGTATCGGTGACCGGCCCACAGGAGATCATAGTTCTTTAAAAGTTTTCTGTCCCTACAAATTTTTTACTGAGAAAACTTTCCAACTTTCCACTTGCCCAGGGTTATGAAGTTCCTGCTTATTTATACAAGGAAAAGAGAATTTTATAGTTAGATTTCTTTTGACAATTACAGTAGAAGGAAGAATAGCCCCTGGACTGAATTACTTTTCCTTTATCACCTGAGGGCAGAGAACATGATGTGCGATAACAACACAATTCCACATCCACATCTGTTTATTCTGACATCTGAGGATTCGAAGCATCATTCTTTGACAGGGGATTTTCAACATCTTGTCTCCCATCACCATACAAAGCAGAGAAGCCAGGAGACTGGTGGGAGTCCTGTAACCATGGAGGATTCTGTGACAAACACGACCAGATGAGGTTGACCCACCTGGCAGTTGTCAATCTGCACTGTGAGACTCTCAGGGACTTCTACCTCTGTGAGTTCTGCCTGTCAACAGGCATTCATCAACACCCAATCCATGTGTAGAGTATTGAGAACTGAAGACCGTCATGGTCTGATGCTCACATGGATGAGGCAATTGTTGGAAACATTCCCACGGCATCTAGGTTTTATCACAAACAGTATCACAGCCTTAACTAATACTTGGTATACCACAGGAAACCTGAACCTGCATTCTTTTGTCATGTAGGCTTCCAGTCACCCCCATACCATTCACTACTCCTGTCTCTGCCTCTATCCATGCAACCAGTCCACAGAAGGCAAGCCTATCTCGATGACCCCCAGGAGCATCAGGATCCAGGGATCTTCTCCTTACATCCTTCTAAAGCATCAGTTCTCAACCGGGGCTCCAAACCAGAATAAGTTGGGGAGCTTCACAAAATACTGATTCCTGGTGACATTCTCAAAGATTCCAGTTTACATGGTCTGAGCTGGCCATCAGGATTTAATCCCCCCTTGGTGTGTAATATAACATAGTCACAGGGTATGAAACTAGGACCTGGACATCTTTAAGGGCCCATTATGTCCACCGAATGCCCTGATGAATTGAGGACAAAGTATTCTAAGGGCATAAATGGTGCTTTAAAACCTGTCTCAGCTGAGGAGGGAAATAAAAGAACTTATCACCAAATGGGGACCCATGTGTCATCCAAATAAGTTAGGAGTAAGGGCAGCCCACCCAACATCTGACCCACTCATTCCTCACCAGCTCACCTTGGGTCAGTAAACAGATCTTTACTGTATTAGGTCAGTACAGCTCCTTGTCCCACAGAAAGACCTAGCTGAGCCTTCTCCTTGGTCTACTTTGGTTTAGAGTTATTTATTTCTAGGTTTTTCTTTTGCTGTAAAATTTACATGCAAGGAAATGTAGAGTCCTTAAGTGTATGTTTGCAAATCTTCAGCGTGTGTGCATGCAACCATGTAACCTAAACTCTTATCAAGATACAGTCAATTCTTGGGGCACCTGGGTGGCTCAGTTAGTTGAGTGTTGACTCTTGGTTTTGGCTCAGGTCATGATCTCAGGGTCATGATCTCTGGGCCCCGGGATCGAACCCCGTGTGGGGCTTGCACTCAGTGCAGAGTCTGCTTAAGATTCTTTCCCCTCCTCCCTCTCCCTCCACCTCTGCTCCTCCCCACTCACATGCATGCTCTCTCTAAAATAAATAAATAAAATCTTTAAAAGAAAAGATATAGTCAATCCTTGTCTCTGGAGCATTTCTCTTACTTATTTCAAATCAATATTTCTGTTGGATATCATCTAGTATGAAGCTTGAAATTTATTTTACACATTAGGAATGCATGGAATAAAATTGAGGACATATGCCAGATGCAAAGTTCTAGGGCTCTTTGTCCATTGAATGAGAGGATGATCAAATGGGGTCTTTGCTGTGTTGTTGATGTTCTTAAGGTAAATACACAGACCATAAATTTGTCATCTGAACCATTTCTAAGAGTACAGGTAAGAGGTATTAAATGCACCCACAATGTTGGGCAAGCACCTCCCTAATCCTTTCATGTTGCAAAATTTCCGTTCTATTCTCCTCGGTCCCTTTCCATCCAGGATGGGCATCCCGACTCTGCATTTCCTTTCCGTGTCCTCCCCATGTTGGCTTCTCTGCTCTTTTCCACTGGAAGACAGTTTCTGGTCAGAGGAGTGGAATTTTTCTCTTTTTTTCTCTCTCTTTTATTTTTGTTTTACCTTCCCTTTTCTCTCCTGATTTTCCTGTCCTCACTTTCTTTCTCCCCTATCACTCTCCTCCTGTTAGCTCCTCCATCCCTCCCACCCCTGACTCCCTGTCTGTCTTCCTTTCTTCATTTTTGTCGCCTGGGTCTCCTCCGTCAGCTTCCTTCTCCTCCCCTGTCAGTCCTTGTTCTCTGTGTCCTCCCCACTCCCTTCATCAGCTCTTCTTTGTTCTCTCTGGCCTGTCAAGTATCCCTCAAAACCTTCCAAACAATAGACAGGGACCCGCCCCCTCTGGGACAAACTGAGATGGGGAAAGAGCTGAGGTCCCTGGGTGACCAGAGCAGGCAGGTGTATCCCCGACGGGTGGTCCTGGAGGGAGCTTTCCTGGCACAAGGCATCATGTTCAGGTCTGCAGTAAATGGCGGGAGGCTGGGGACACAGTGCTAGTGCTCCAAGGCTTGGCATCAAGTTGGGAAGATAAGACATGCTCACACAGAAAGGCAGTGAGACTGTGCAGTCCAGGAGGTCCTCAACCACAGGACCGGCAGAGTTCCAAAGTTGTCAGTTGGTCAGTGGTTTAAAACTTGGAAACAATATAATCCATTTTCTGTAAAAACGATATTCTGAGAAGAGGGTAGGTTGGTTGGATAGCTCATAAAAGCCAACGTAACCAGAAAGCACGTAAGCATGGCACTCTGAACACCTTTTCGGGTGCACCTGCCTAGCCTTGAAACTTCAGCAGAAAAATGGCTTCTAGTTTCAACTTGCTACCAAAACATTCCGGTTTCCTCACCACCGCCATGGGCATCCTGAGGGCAAGGACTTGGGGAGAGGTGAGGTCAGGTATTCAAGGTACCAGTAACCTGCTGAAGTGCTAAGCGTCCTTCTCCCGGCCCAGGATCTCCCTGAAAGTAGGAACTGGGAAACCAACTTGGACATGGTGGGTTGTTCATAAATTAAGCGTTATGAGAGCAGAGTTCACCATCTTGATCTAGACGTCAGATAGGTGGGTAGGAAACAAGAGACGGGGCTCATGGTCAGGGATGCTTCAGAGAGGAGGCAGGGGTTGAATGGGGGCCCATGGGACAAGCAGGATGAGGTAGAGAAAGGCCAAAGCAGGACAGGCAGCAATGAGCATTGAACGTCAGGAACTGCTGACTGTAAGACACTTTGGGGAAATAAAGCCAAGAGCTCCTACAGGGATAGGAGCCTACAATAAAGGCTGAAGGAAGGGTGGGGGCAAGTGGCAGGGACAGGGAGCCTCGGGGTGGCAGGTTGGCAAGAACCCTGAGAACAAGGCTAAGGATTTCAAACTTTCCCTCTGATTTCCATGTGGCTATAAGCCTAGGGCACAGTAGCATCAATCTTAATGACATGGGACCAAATCAGATGGAACGGAATGGAATAAAGCAGGATGCAATGACAAGGACTAGCAAATGTCATAGAGGGCTCCATGCAGGAAAAGCAAACATTATTTCATGAATCTTGTCTTGTGGGGGATTTGGGGGGGTTCATATATCTATGTATGTGTGCAAGCATGTACACATGCACACGCTTACACATACATGGGTCGTATGCTAAAACACATTTCTTTACTCTGGGCTTTTGAGTAATGACTGTTGACGTGGTGGTTTTCAGGTGAATTTAGGAGGGATAAAGGGATTGGTTTCAGGGAAGAGAACCTGGCAGGGAGTGGCAGTTAGAATAGTTATGGGGCCAGCGTGGAAGCCTCAGATCTGGGCGGAACCACCAGGAATGGGATGAGTGGCCACCAGCCCCCGAGAGGAAGAGGAGCCGAGGCACAAGGTCCCCAGGAGAATGGGAGACAAGGGCTCCATGACTGCCATGGATTCAGGGAAGTGCGCGAGCTGGGTGGGTCTCCAACTGCCAGCATCAGGTGCCACCCCCAGCACATGTGTGTGTTTTGCCAAAAGACTTTATTTTTCCCAAACTCCCATTGTACTGTGTTCCATCTTAATTTCTTTTTGGGGGGATGTTTGAACTTTTGGTTCAAAAATGCTTCAATGCTAAATCCATACTTCAGTAATTAATGTTGTGGGACACCTGCGGTGACTCACTTGGCTAAGCATCTGCCTTCAGCTCTGGTCATGATCCTGGGGTCCTGGGATCGAGCTCTGCATCGGGCTTCCTGCTCAGCAGGCAGTCTGCTTCTCCTTCTCTCTCTGCCCCTCCCCCAACTTGTGTGCGCTCTCTCTCTCTCTCTCTCTCTCTCTCAAATAAACAAAAATCTTTTAAAAAATCATAATTAACATTGTGACTTTCTATCACCTTGCACAGGTAAATATGACACCACAGGGTGTCTACTACATATAGAAGATACCTGAGCCCCTAGAAGCCATTTTAATCTGAGTTTTGAAGAATGGGAAAGAATAAATGCAAACCCAAACTAGACTGGATAAACAATGCCCCACTGTCATCTGTCCTGGCTTCTTTATTCATTCAAAGAAGGCAGAAAGAAAACACAGATTACTCTTTCTCAAACACATGGTAACTTATTGACAACCACCTAAAGATGTGGTTCTTATGTTTAATGGCTTAAAATTCAGATCCATACACCCACTTCTTTCTATCACCATGTCATTTGCTAGATGTTATTCCAAAATTAAAGACACACATGTGCTCAAAACCATGCTCTCTCTTTGTAAGAAGCTCCTGGAAGGAGGAGCTGACCATAGTTTATTAAGTTTATGTACCAAAAACACATGCAAGAATCCATGCCAAATGTGGACTAAGACATGTCACAGGGGACGAGAAGATGGAGTGCTTCCCATTTCCCACTTCCTGATGTCAGAGAGTATAAAACACAAAGATACCCTTTGTACTTTAGGAAAGGTCAAATGGACCAGCTTACCTTCACAGGTAAGCTATTCCTGGGAAGTAAATCCAGTGAAGATGAGTGGTGGCCTCCTAAAATTTATGTTCAAACCCTAACCCCCTGCACCTGTTGAGCATGACTTTATCTGGGCACAGACAGCTTTCTGGAGTGGTGGAAATGTTCTAGACCTTGATCAGGGTGGTGGTCACGTGGACATCCATTTACATACAAATTCACTGAGTTGTACACTTAAGAACCGTGTGTTTTATATGTTACACTTCAATTAAAAGTATTTTAAAAAAACAAAAAAAGTTGAGACAGCAATGAGATGTCACTGTAAAATAGGAAAACATTTTGTAAATGAATAATACTTGGTGTTGGCATCTTATTTAGTGTGGTAGGGAGGTTGCTTGGGACATTTCAGAAGGGTATTTGATCCTGCTTACCCAAAAGTCTTAGAAATGCCCACCTTTAACCTAGTATTTTCCCTTGCAGAAATTTATCCTAAGGAAATAACCACACAGATGTACAAAAATACTTATGCGAGGATGTTTATCACTTCATTGCTCATGACAGCAAAAAAACAATTTGAAGTACCAAAATGCCCAACAATGGAGGACTGAGTAAATATATTTTGCCCCATGTGTCAGATGGAATATATAAAGAGCTCACTAAAAATGGGAGAATATTTAATGGAATAGGAAATTCAGCAAATGAAGAGAAAGATCACAAAACAATGTGCTCATTATAATCATATTTTTGTTAAAAGTAGATATATAGGGGTGCCTGGGTGGCTTGGTCTTTAAGTGTCTGCCTTTGGCTCAGGTCATGATCCCAGGGTCCTGGGATCAAGCCCCACATCAGGCTCCCTGCTCAGTGGGGAGCCTGCTTCCTCCTTACTCCCTTTGCTTACGTTTCCTCTCTTGCTGTCTCTCTCTCTGTCAAATAAATAAATAAAATCTTAAAAAATAGATATATACATTACGTAGAGTATCTATCTGTCTGTCTGTCTATCTGATGGATATGACCCAAATGTGATGGTTGTTCTCTCTGAATGGCGGGATTACGGACAATGTTAATTTCGTTCTTGGTACTTTTCTCTACTTTTAAATTTCCTGCTAACAGAAGACCTGGTAACTGTTAAAGAAAGTATGCTGTTCTGGTAGGAAATAGGTAGTTAGCTGAAAAAATCCCCAAGAGCAGTGTTCTTTCCTGCTGCCTTTAGCATATGAGACAGACAGTGCCCCCCCAGCAGGGCTATGGTAGTCTTGGGCAGATGACATATGAAAATATATGACACGAAATGGCCAACTAGACAACTTGGAGAAGGTGCTGGTTCTCTAACAACACACACACACACACACACACACACACACACACACACACACACACACACACATGCTTGCGTTCTGACCCCCATGGCCACCTCCCATTGATCTAATCAGATCTGGGCTCCTGGGGATTTGAGGTTGGACCGGCAAGACCCAAACACCAGGAGTTGAGGCCAGGCCACCTGAAGGGCAGCTATCCTGAGGGCACCTCAGTGTGGAGTGGCCAACTTAGCATGGAATGGCCCCCCTGAGCCTGTAAATTTCCCATCTCCTTCCAGTACATTCCCAGCTTCGATTATATTTTGATTCAACCGCTAAGCTGGAAACTATTTCTGTGGTTTTTAACCGAAAGGACCTCACCGATGATGACACAGATGTTTGGATGAATGGAAGCCCCTTTCCTCCTTTCTCCCATCCCTTCACCTGCACATCCACGCTCGGGGCCAGTGGATGCAGAAGGCAGGCCACAGGTAGACCATGGTGCTCCGTGCTTTTTGGACTTCCGGGTGGTATGAGTCAAGGACTTGCACTCGAGGTTATCATAATCCAGCTCAGAGAGTTGTACCAGCTCTCAAAATATTAAACAGAACTACTTCCTAGTCACATCAGGCCAAACACATGCCCAGCACAGGAAAGGAAAGGTCACCCTGGACTTGGGGGCTTCTGGCGTTCCGTCCCAGGCTCTTATGGTGCATCTAGACTTTTCAGTTTCTTAAATGATTTCTCTTGCCCTTTGGTTCAGATCCAAAGGAAAACGAGTCGCATCTACAATAACTGCTTCACTGAGAGCAGCACACAGTATGTCCAACACCCCGCTTTATAGGGATTAAGTTTAAATTCTATCAAGACGAAGGTTAATGTCTTAGGTCACAGTTGTAGGAAGCTTGCCTGTAGGATTTTGCCTGCTAACCACTCTGGCACTCCCATATAAAGGGAAAGAGAGAGGGTAGGATGGGAGGGAGGGACGCAGCAACTTTTAGGGAAGATCTCTCCGGGTCAACTTCCAGCCCTGCCCCCTCTCTTCCTCCTCCTGCTCTGGGCTCCTCCCGCTCACTTCTCCCACATCCTCAGCTTCTTCACAGGAGCCTTCTAGAACCTCCTGTGAGATAATGTGGATGTGAAAGTTCTTTGTTAAGTAGAGCCTGAATGCCACATTCCGGAGCTTCCATTATTCCCTGTGACTTTGTTCCACTGGAGCAGGAGACCTGCTCATCTTACCTCCTGTTCCTCCATCCCCGTGGATGAAGCTGCAGGCACTGCTCACTCTGGAGCTGACCTGGCACTTGGAGGTGCTGTTCAGTGATGAGATCAGTGCCCTCTGCCCCGGGAAAGGGCCACAAAGGGCAGCCACATTGTTCTATCTCAGCCAAGCAGAGTGCTTAATGGACCAGCACCCCCTGCAGATTCTCAGTCACTATCCAGGGCCTGTGACTACATCAGGTTGAGAGGGACACACGATGAGTGTGACCAGCCCTTTGCTGGGACTCCGTGGGCAACCTGGTGTGGCTCGAGATCAAGGAAGTATTGGCAAGTGGGTTCACCTAGGACACACTTCCTTGGCCCACAGGGGTGGGCTGGGTGGTCCGTGTCACCAGAGAAGGTCACCAGAGTGGACCTGATGACTTGGAGAGACGCTCAGAAGAGCCCCAGGAAAAAGCCTTCCCAAATTGAAAACAACAGAACTCACCGCTCACACACACTTTTCATCTTCAAAGCCCAGAACCTCAATTAAGTAATTAATAGGTCTGGTCATGTTTGCAGCTCTCTAAAAGTGAGACGGGCAGCTCTGCCTTTCACTGCAGAAGTGCTTTCGTGTCAAGCCCAGAGAAACTCCTGAGAAGGCAAGCAGTAATCCAATAATCATCCCCCCTCTGGAGGCAAGTGCGGAAGGGCTCCGCCACCCCATAGGCCGCCCCAGAAAAGCGGCCGGCATTGTGCTTTGCTGCCCCCTGGAGGAAGTTCTGACCATAGCAAGCAAATGGGGCGCACAAACAATGCACCCAGTAATGGGAAGAAAACAGCCGGTTTTGTCTGAAAAGGAGTGTCTGGCATCCCCAAGACTTCTTAAAGAGAGGAAAATATTAACCCGGGACATAATAAATCTTCCTTCCTTTTAGTCAAAACCTAGACGGACTGTGTTGATATTCCATGGGCTAATACCTTCCGAATGAAATGGGAGGTTTCTTGAATTAATGGATGAAAACTTCCCTTCGCACATCAGAGGACTAAAGGAAGGTAATTGCCCTCAATATTTATTTTCGATTTGGAAAGTCCAAAGCAAGAAAGCTTTGAAGACGTCAAGATCTGATTATAATTCTAGGCTTGGTGCCAATGGGATAAATTGTCTGGCAACTTTTTGTAGAGTTATCGACGCTGTTTGCATCCCGACGCCAGCAGCCCAGCATGGTACAAAGGCTCATAAAGGGCTCAGAAGAGGGTGTCATTCCTACATCCCTGACAAAACGCAGAGTGCTGGGGTTTCAGGACTGCCCCCTACTGATCATAACCCAGTCGCCCTGGGCGGCCGCAGCACCTCAGTCCGCACCAGAAAACCAGCAAACTGGATTCTCCCAGGAGGACCCTTCTGTTTCTGCACACTATTTAATGTTTCTGCACACACTGTCCTCATGATTGAGTGCTCTGGGTTGGTGTATCTAGTGACTTCTTGCCCTAGACAAATTTTTTAAAATAAATAACAACAAAAAAACCCTCCTTCTCTTTCTCTCTCTCTCTCTCTCTCTCTCTCTCTCTCTCTCTCTCTCTCTCACACACACACACACACACACACACACACACACACACACACACACAAGTATGCAATGTGTGCATTAGCCCCAAGCTAAGCTCTCTCCATTCGAGCTTTAGATTCACAGAATTTTCCACCTGGGCTGGGCTGGTGTCCTGGGAACTGGCCTGCACTGGTTGCCGGGGGCACGGAGAAAGGGATCGCGGTCAGCATGGTTGAGGAGAGCAGGGGCAGCCGAAGATGGGCACACCTGCCCAGCTAACTGATTCCCACCCAGGGAAGGAGACGTCGTGGTTGGAAACTGCCAGACGTATGGCTGGACAGGAACGTGTCGGGCTGGGGTGTCCCACCTCTGCCTCCCCCCAAAGCTCAGGTGAGGGAGGTGTCAGAGGGGCAGAGAGGGGGCTATGGCCAGGGAAAGCACAGAGACGATCACAGAGGAGCCACCCGGACCTGCTATGGAAAGAGCGATTCCAAGAGCCTTGCAGTGGAGCGACAGCCATTGGAGCTGGGCGTCACCCAGACTTTGATGGGCTCCGGAGCTCCAGGTCAGAAGGAGGCAGCTCCAGTACAGGCCGGTGACCTCGTCCAAGAGCAGCTCTTTCCAGCTGACGCCTGGAGTGACCCGAAGGCTCTCCCGGAAAGTCCAGTCTTAAGACGACGCAGCTGTCTGTCATGGAGAGGCTGCCCAAAACCACAGGGGGGAAAAAATCCAATAACCAAATCCTGGTGACCCCACCCTGTCTGCAGTTACTCAGAGCTCGCTGGCCGAGGCCCAGGGAGCAGACCTAGTCAGGCTGAAGTCTAT
The DNA here is from genome assembly GCA_002007465.1 of Ailurus styani. Classification (NCBI taxonomy): domain Eukaryota; kingdom Metazoa; phylum Chordata; class Mammalia; order Carnivora; family Ailuridae; genus Ailurus; species Ailurus styani. The sequence continues at coordinate 3,482,038 of LNAC01000045.1, read as the reverse complement.
CCAAATTTAATTTTCAATTGAAAATGGAAACAAGTCAAGCCAAGACAAACCCAGGACCTGACTTAGCAGCAGCAATCGCCATGGCAGACATTGTCATTTGGGGCCAAAGATCGGCCTTCGCCGCCCCTGGGGCATTGCCTACAACTGCATCCCGATGCCGCTGAAGCATCTTTCACACAGAAACTCGTTTGCCACATAACCATTCTGTGACATAATCACTGTTAAGGGCCGTCTGTTGTAGGTGGAGAAGCAGAAGAGGTTGGCTGTCCAGCCTCAGCCCTGGTGGTGGCTGGGAAGGCAGGCCTGAACCCACAAGTCAAGCTCCAGACCGGCCTCCCGGAGTAGGGCTCCCTGCTCCCGCCCTCACCCTCCCCAGCTGCAGACCCCAGCACGGTCAGGTGGGGATTTGGTGCCAGAGGGGCCTCCAGGTTCCCACATCCCCCTCAGATACCGTTTGGTTGCAGCCGATGTGCTCTTGGGAATGAGGCCTCATGTCCAAGGTCCAGTGTCCTGAAGACATGAGGTGACATCCTGAGGGAGAGGCTTGGACCCCCAATGCCCATGCCAGCTCCCCCCAACATGGCCCCCATGAAGCCCCACACCACAGGGGGTTCCCGGAGGCAGGTCCACACACAGCATGGGCATGTGGAGGCCCCTCAGCCACAGAACCTTCTCTGGGCATTCATTTCTCCTCTAGAAGATGGCCATCATGGGGCTCGTTGCCTTTGTTGGGTGTAATTTTGAAAGACTGATTTAGAACAAAATATAACAGCGAACAATATCTATCTCCTATGGAAATTCCCAGCCTTTGATGTCTAGAGAGTATCTACCTACCTATTATCTATCTCTCTATCTCTCTATCTATCCATCTATCCAATATCACTTGTCATGTACGTACCTGTGGCTGCTGGGTGGAATTTTGATTACACATTCTCAATACCCCTGGGTTAGAGTCCATGTTCTGAAAACCATTAGGTGACCTTGGATAAGTTACGTAACATCTCTGTGCCTCCTTTTGGGGTGTTTTTAATCTGTACAATGGGAAGTGTCAGAGTGCTTATCTAATTGGGTGGTTCCAAGAACTAAATGAGGAAATCTGGGTAAAAGGTTAGTCTGATAGTCTGGAGCTTGGGAGCTCTTGATAAATGGAAGGGAAGCTGCTCCAGTCTGGGGCAGGGCCCTGACTTCACTGTGCCTAAAAAAGAGGGGGGAAAGTGATCCTAAGAGCATTCAGAGCAGAGCTTTGGGGAAGAGCCCCGGCCTGGACTAGCTGACCTGAGCTCATTTTTACAGTTTTCCTGGAGATAAGGCTTGGAGAAAAATCAGCTTTGGCTACCAGACAAGAGAAATTCAAAGGGGCCAACACCACAGAGATCACCAGGAAACTCTGCACAACAGCTAAGGCCCATAAATGGGGCACAAGGAGGACGCCAGGGCCCTCCAGAGAAGCAGTCATGAAGATGACTTCAAGGCCAGTCAGTGCTGTGTGTGTGTGTGTGTGTGTGTGTGTGTGTGTGTACAACCTGACACATATCCCGAGGAGGAATCTTACTAGGCCCCAGGCAACTACAAGGAACCCCTCCATGTGAATCACAGTCCCTGCCCCACACACGACAACAAGGCCCAAGTTTGAAGCACGTCTGGAAAAAACACGCAGAAGTCATAGACCTCCTTGAGGACTTGGGTACCTTGGAGCCCTCTGGCGTCTCCTGCCTGGGAGCCCTGGGCATGCCCCCGGGCACTGAGCACTAAGGACATACGGGGCTGTGTGTCTGTGGCCCTGAGTTTGGGCTGCTCTTCAGGCAAGCTCCGGATTTGCAGGGAGAGACAAAGTTTGGGGAATGTGCCCCTTGTAGGGCATACAGAGCCCAGCTTCCCTGAAGGGTGGGAAGGGTCCCCATGGTGTTTCCTGAACCACCTCACAGAGGTGGTCCAGGTCAGATGCGCCAAGAACCGAGCAACAGTCACACAGACCATTCCCCCAGTGGGAAGCCCCGCCTGGCCACGTACCAGCCATGAGCCTTCTGACAAATTCCCCCACTTCCCATCTGCAAAATGGGGACAAGGTGACGAATCTTGGCCTCAGAAGAGTCAGATGAGGAACAAATGAGAGAACATATAAAATGCCTGGCATGCAGTTCATGTTTCCCACTCTCTGCCGTCCATTTCTCCTCAGCTCTTCCTTCTTCAGGGGAGCACTGGGGTCAGGAACCCAGGAGGCAGAGGTCTCACAGTGTCCCATGACCCCCATAAGAGAAGGGTGCAAGAGCCTGTTGTTTCCTTCTGAGACTCTGTAGAATCCTTTGTGGCCTCTTGCTAGCTCCTGGGAGTGACTGGCTGGGCCTCCCTCCGCTTGCAGCTTCACCTCAGCAGTCTCTGCCTGTCATCACATGGCCTTCTCCCCAGGTGTCTCTGCGTCATCACACAGCCATCATGCCGGTGGGTGTCTCTTCTGTTCTTATGAGGACACCAGTCCTATTGTATTAGGGGTCCCACTCTACTCCAACACGACCTTCGCTTCATGAAATACCTCCACCAATAGGCTCATGTTCTGAAGTCCTGAGGGTTAGGACTTCAACGTCTCTTTTCAGGGGACACAATTCAACCCATAACACCTACCAAGAAAAATAGATTCTTGGTTCTCACCCCCAGAAACTCTGTCTTCAACAAGGCCCCACCCCACCCCAAAAGTGGTTCTGATAAGTTCTGAGAAGCCCAGAGACAGCCCTGAGGAAGCCTCATTTGGCCCGTGGAGCTGCCCTGGGGACACTCTCCAATCCCCCACCCAGCACAGCCCCAGAGGAGACACCTTCTGGGTATTTGAGGCAAGAGGACTCTTGTAACAACTCTGCAAACTGACCCAGTCCAAGGAAACTTAAATAAGACGGAAGATACTACCCATTAGGCCAGTTGTAAGCAAAGCTGATGTTATGGGTTGCATTGCATTGTGTCTCCCACCCAAAAAAAAGATATGTTGACATCCTAAACCCCAGCACCTCCAATGTGACCCAGTTTGGAAGTAGGCTTGCTGCTGATGTCATTAGTGAAGATGAGGTAATGCTAGAGTAGGGAGGGCCCCTAATCCAATATGACAGATGTCCTTATGAAAAGAATGTCATGTGAGATATTCACATGATGAGACAGAGACACAGGGAGCCTGCGTGAAGACAGAGGCAGAGATTGCAGTGTCGCTGCCACCAACCAAGAAACACCAAGGATCACTGGCGGTCAGCAGAAGTTAGGACACAGGCCTGGGACAGATTCTCCCAGGACAGATCCTCCCCCAGAAGCAATCAGCCCTGCTGACACCTTGATTTAGGACCTCTGGCCTCCAGAACTGTGAGACAATACATTTCTGTTCTTTTAAGACACCAAGTTTGTCGTCCTCTGTTACTGCAATCCTAACAAACTAAGAGAGCTGGTGACTGATTTGTCACAGACACCCAGACCTGGAGGGACGCCCAGGGCCTCCCAGGTCATACACTTGGACATGGGGCCCTCAGGGAAATCCCAAGGGTGGAGTGTGCATGCTGCCCGTGCTCAGTGTGCAGGGAGCAGGGAGCCAGAGCCCTCATGCGTCCCTTTCATAAGCCTCAGGGATGCAGCGGGTGGCCGGGTGACCATGGGGATGAACCCAGCCTGGGCTGTTCTCCCTGGGGAACAAGCCAGCAGGGCAAGCTCTGTGGGCTTTTTCCAGAGCTCCACCCTACATCTGATAGATCCAGCAAAGCCATGGCTCAGAACTGGGCAAGAACCACTCAGCTTGGGTTCAAATTCTGACCATGCTACCTACTAGCTGTGCCACTGGGAGAAGTTCCTTTCTGGTTTCTTCCTCAGTAAGCCAAGGATTCACAGGGTACCACTTCCATGGGTGTGAACGGCACCAGATGAGAGCAGGCAGGGGACCGGCTTAAAATGACGCTGGGCACACAGAAGTGTCCACAACGTGCCTACTGTGTGCCAGTGCCAAGGGCTCTTTTGGAGCTGGGACTGTCTTCTATGTGGACCTACAGGGAGGTGCTGGGACCTCTTTTCCAAGAGTGGAGCCCTAGAATTCACCCTCACTCTTTGTTCCTGTCCCTCTCAAGTTGCCCTAACAATAGCCCATTTTGTAAAAATAATGTGTGAGAAACTGTTAATGAATCACCCTGATAAAAATGGCCTCGTGGCATACCTACCCTGTGAAGTCCATGTGATTATGACTCCACTTCTCAAATTTGAAAACTGAGACTCCTGGAGATAAGTGACTTGCCAAGATCATAAGATAAATGTCAGTGGTAACCACTGTGTTTTTGGAAGGTGTGAGAAAAGATTGAGGGCAAATGGGTAGTGGGAGCAGGGAGTTTCCAGATGTCTCTGCCTCCTACAGGTAGGGCTCAGGTTTCCAGCCTGCTACTCTACCTGGCTCCCAACACAAACTCCATGTGCAAAGTCCAGAATCTCCCCGAGGTCCGTGGCATGCCAGGGCACACCCACCACTGGAAAGAGACCACAGGCGTAAGAACAATGGTGAGACCCAAGACCTTGCTTGGCACATGTCCACTGTGAACGCACTGGAGCGCACAGCATCTCTTCACTCAGAGGGGTTGCAGAAATGGCGGTGCATCATGGCATCTCCCTCTCTTGGTCACCATGCTTTACAGCCATAGAGGAAACCCTGGGTGCTCAGGCACTATAGGAGCTATCCTCAAACCACGTGACAAATATTATCTGATGATTGGAGGGTTTGGGCCCACCTGAAAGAGGAAGCAGTTTCCTAAGGTCTAGAAGAAGGTCTAGGGCAAAACTGCAGGGTGGGCCCAAGGGGCCCTTGCCTTCTTTATCAGCACCAATAGCACAGATATAGCCATTCTCATTAATAGGGAGGAGGGGAAGGGGTAACGGGGATGGCATTAAGGAGGGCACATGATGTAATGAGCGCTGGGTGTTACATAAGACTGATGAATCCTGACCTCGACCTCTGAAACCAGTAACGTATTATAGGTTAATCCATTTAATTGATTTTAAATTTAAAAAAATAAAATTAAAAAAAAGAAAACAGAAAAGAACTTGATGTCTCACAGCTGAGGATTGGGAAAGCTCTATGCGTGCATGAGGAAAATAGAAAGAGATGGGAAAAAATAGATGATAAACCCAAGCTACATCTCTGTGTTTTCTCGGTTTATCCTTCACACACAGGCAGAGCTGGGCCAGAATCAGCCAACGTGCCAGGCCTCACCTGATCTCTCTTCTCTGTTTCAAACAAAAACAAGGAAAACATGGTGCTGCCGCCCACTCAAAAGGTCCCAAGCCTTTTTTCCACCTTTCAACCACAGAATGGGGCCTCTACAGACTTGAAATCAGAGGTAGCCCCCAAATCTTGAAAAGTCTGGGCCCCACAGCTTAGGACAGCCAGGACCCTGAGGCACCAGCTTGACTGAGGGACCAAATCCCATATGAGCTCCCTGGGAAGTTTCTGAAGCTGTGCCTTTCCCGCTAAGACTGAGTTTCTTACCTGGGTCCTTGGCAACACTTTCAGGGTTCCGTGTGTGCTCGTGTGTGTGTGTGCGTGCACGCGCGCGTGTGTGTGTGTGTGTGTGTGTTAGCAGAGCTTCTCAGCAGGGGTTGAAACCCGAAGGGGGGTTAAGCACCGCTGTTCCAAAAGCAGTTCATCCTGAAGATCACCACAGTCTGGGATACTGACTATATCCCGGTACCTGAGGTGGTGGTGTTTGTGGCAGCATTCAAACATGCCAAGTAGGACTGAATGCATTTGGTGATGTGCGTAACATGCTACAGGTCTTCCTGCACATTAGAATACCCAGCGCTGGGGTGGTGAAGATATTTTTATTAATCCTTATTTTGCTGGTAAAGGTCCTGACATCCAGGAGCTTTCATGGCCTGTCTAGGATTGTTCTGCTGGTGGCCTGATGACCAGTTACTCACAACCCGCCTCTGCCTTCAGAGGGCCCTGGGACCCATGAGCGTGGTGAGAGGACTGCTCTGTGACTCGCTCAGCTGATGGGAGTGGCAGAGAGGAGTCCTAGACAAGATGCTCCGGCCTTCCCCCATCACCATGGCTGGGGGAGCTTCTGGTTTCTTTAGATGCCTCACTCTTTATTCTCTTGCCTTTCTCTTATGTCAGGTACTGTTATTAGCGACCTATTTAAACATTCCTGGTTATGCATGGACATTCTGGACCTCTGGTCCTCTAGAAGGCAAACATTACAAGCTTGGTAATGGCTCAAGTACCTGTCACCTTCCCATCATTCCTGAGCCCCCATACGACACATCAGAGCCTCTTCTACACAAGCAGTGATGTCAGAAAGTAATGAGTTCTCTCAAAGAGAGAAAGGGTCTCTGGTGTGAATGGCAATGGGACAAGGAGGACCATTAAATGAACCCATGTCTGAATGGCCCCAAAGCTAAAGTGCATGCAGGGAGCAAGGTAGAGAGAGGTGAGTTATCAGGGCAATGGAGTGGGGGTAAGAGAAGGGAGGAGAGTGAAAAGAGTCAGAGCTTTGAAAGTGGGTTCTCTCTGTTGGGAGAGCCAGCTGAGCCTGGAGGCACCTGCTCTCCACCGCCTAGACTCTGAACATAAGGGAGCCTTCCTCTGGGAAGCACTGGACAGGCACGTGTTGCTGATCTTGCTCTTCATGACCTCCATACCCACACCCAAAATGTTGATGCTGGAATTTGAAAGGCTTCCAGTGCAAGAGGCTTTGTGATGGATGACACAGTTGGGCTCTTTCAGGGACAAGGTTGAAGTGAATCTTTTTAAGGAATGAAATCTAGGCAGTGCTGGACTGGGAGAGCCTCAGTAGAGAGACATCACATTTTATTCTTCTTTGTGTTCTCAGAGCCTAGCCCTGGTATATGGCTGGAGGATGGGTGGATGGATGGATGGATGGATGGATGGATGGATGGATGGATTAGTAGGTGTGGGTGGATGGGTGGATGATTGGAAGTCAAGAGAAATGCAAAGAAAATACAATTCCTGCTACACCCTAGGCCTCCTTCCTCACCTAGTAAATGTGGTGGGTCAATGTAATGATTAACCCAATTTAAAACCCCTGTATACTCTTTCACCCCATGTTTTTATGGTGTCATTACTCTGAGCTGCTCAGGACCCCCAGGCTGATTTGTGGAGTGAAAAGAGTAAGGGTTTGAGGGTTTCTAACCACTATCAGCACCAAGGAGCTAAGATTCCTAGAAAAATCAGATACAGCAAATTCAGAGGGAAGGAGTACTACCTACTGAGACCAGCAGGAGACTGGAGGTGATTTTGTGCACACACACAGAGGTTCCCAGGCCTGAGGTGATCCTCCCAGCCACTCTAGCCCTTGGGTGGAGAGAGACACTGACTTCGGGGAGCACAGCTCTGGCAGAGGTGAGAACACTGCTCTCTTATCTTCATGGAGGAAAAAGACGTGTTTTAAAATACCTAGTCCCTGGTCAACAAGAGAAAAAGACCCTTAGACTTTTGTTTGTCTGTATGAGAAGCAGCTTCCCCAAATACTGATGCTCAAAGAAGTCCCATGATTCACAATCTCAGAGGTACTTACAGAAATTTCCATGAGGTTGAGAGAAAATAATTTAAAAATGAATAGCTAATGTCTATCATTGTCCCTTAAAGTGATTTCTAGCTAAGATATAGTTAAATATAACCTTAGAGCTATATATTTGCCAAAGAGGAGAGGGAACAAAAATGTGTCCGGTGTCGTGCTAGTTTGGGGTCTCTAAGAAGCAGAGACCAAGATGGATAGAGACACCACTGTGCTGGAAAAAGGGAAGGAGCCAGGAGTGGAAAAGCCATCAGACTAGAGGCAGGTCTGACCCTGTGAAGGAGGGAGAGGGGAGCAGATAGGAAAAGTTTCTCGGTAGCACAGTTCTCAGAAAGTTCCAGTCAAGCCCATGGAGAGTCCTTGAGCCAAAGCTATCTGACAGAGGAAACCCCACACCCCTCCAGGAATGAGCCCATCGGAATACCCCTGTCACACCCCGTCACTGCCTGGGAGCAGCCCAGGGCAAGTGCGGCTCTGCCTAAACTCATGATGGGTTGAAAGGAGCAGAAAATGGGGTCATCACCAACCACGAGTGGAACATCCCACAGCCGCCACAGAGCTTTCCACGGGGCCTGTCACTTTCTAAAGGTCTCCTTCAGCCCTTACCCTTGACCGTTGGATATTGCTATTACTAGCCATTTTGTAGATGAAGAAACAGAATTTCGGAAAGGTTAAAGTACTCTTGGACTGTAAAGGACCCAGCTGGGATTGACCCCCTACAGTTGTCTCCCAAAGCCTCCCTGGTCACCAGAGCCCTGTGCCAAGAACTGGAGATGGGGGTTTGCTTTGGGAGGGTGGCAGAGTGAGGTCAGCAGGCTAAATTTAAGGGAGAAGAAGCAGAGAGCAGGCAGGAAATGCTCTGCAGATAAGGGGATGTAGGCGACACACTTAGCCAAAGATGCAGAGAACCGAGGCATCCCCACTTCACAGACACCTGGTGTGAAACCTCCATCCCACTCCTGATTCAACACTAAAATAAAGGGCCATCGAGGCACAGTGGGAAACATGGCATGTGATGGGAAGAAATGCAGGCTCTCACCTGCACTGTTCGCAGAGAACAGGGCCCCCGGAGGATTCGCTTTCTGCTTGGCCTTTGGCCTGCCTGAGGGCTGAATTTATTTCCCTGCGTTTGAAATGATGGATGGAAGTTAACTGCCCATTCAGCTGTCCCTCCAGAATCAGATGCCGAACATGGCAGCTGACCAACACAGGCTCTCCCAGCTCTGGCTGCCAGTGCCTGGAAGGCGGAGAAAGAAGTCCGTGCCTTGAGGAGGAGATGGGACACAGAGCAGGGAGCAGAGCTGGCTGCTGCGTCCCCACCAAGTGGAGAGAGAGAGAGAGAGAGAGATCCACACAACGGCCATGACAGCAAACTGAAAGTGCGAGTTTTCGATGGATTCTATATTTCCTCATCAAGGAGAGAGACAAGATTCCTCGAAGACTAAAGCAACTTGGAAGTCACTTTTTCCAGATACCTTTAGAAAAAAATTATAGGAACAGTCAAAGGGCACAAATGCCATTATTCCTGCCATTTGCTGTCCTGTGGGCCCCAAGGACTAAACCTGGAGGCGGCCAGCCCCCCCCCACACACACACAATCTATTAAGATGTGGAAGAGCCAAGAAGGGGACCCTTCATCCTGAGCCCAGCTCTGCACCCCACATGGCTTTTATCTCCATAATTAGAGTTGTCTCATGCTTTCCAACAAAGGACTGGAGCCCTGGCTTGGCATTCAGAGAGCAGCTGACTGGCAGGGAGTGGAGCCAATAGTGAGAGAGTGTTGATGAGCAGGACTTCACAGGCTCTGCCTGGGAATGTGGGAAGCATACTCGGGTTGGAACTGGAAGAAGTCTATTCCGAAAATAACGGATGGCTTTGTAACAAAGAGGGTCTCAGATGACCTATGGGCCAGGGAAGCCGAGACCTCCCACAGGGGAGGGGTGTGCAGGCTTCCATGGATTCACTGGAAATGACCAACAGGCACCATTCCTTTCCTTTAAGGAGACAAAAAGACAGTAATTGTTCTTTAAATCCTATTTCTTGGGGCAGCTGGATGGTTCATTGGCTAAGTGTCTGCCTTCGGCTCAGGTCATATCTCGGGGGTCCTAGGCTCGAGCCCCTCATCGGGCTCCTAGTTCAGCAGGGGAGTCTGCTTCTCTCTCTACCTCTCCCCCTGCTTGTGTTCTCTCTCTCACTCACTGTCTCTCTCTCAAATAAATAAATAAAATCTTAAAAAAAAGAAAAGAAAAAAGAACTCCTACTTCTAAGCATATGAATAGATATGCAAATGAAAACTACCCTGGGGCCTAAAAATTACCCTGGAGGCTGGGAGGGGGCCTTGCCAGAAAGAGTGTGAATCTGCATACACCTATGCGGGCCGTTAGGCAAGAGTTAACAAAGCTACAATCCACATGTCCTCTGACCCAGCCACCGGGCTTCTGAGAATTCGTGCAGCAGGGACACTTTTGAGATGACATGTGTACAAGATGATTCATTGCAGCTTCGTTGGCGATGGCAGACAACTGGAAACAAACTTAGATGTCCATCAAGACAGGCTTCGTTAAATAAAGCATGGAGTCTCCAAGCTACTGTGAAGCCACACGAAGATTAAGAAGCTCTCTGTGGGGCACCTGGGTGGCTCAGTGGGTTAAAGCCTCTGCTTTCGGCTCAGGTCATGATCTCAGGGTCCTGGGATCGAGGCCCGCATCGGGCTCTCTGCTCAGCAGGGAGCCTGCTTCCTCCTCTCTCTCTGCCTGCCTCTCTGCCTCCTTGTGATCTCTCTCCCTCTGTGAAATAAATAAATAAAATCTTTAAAAAAAAAAAAAAAAAGAAGCTCTCTGTGCATGGATACGCACAAAGTTCTAGGACATTTTATTAAGTGAGTAAAAATCAAGGTCCAGAATATTGTGTATGGAATGTTACATTTTGTGGGATGAAGGGGCAGGTGATAGATAATGTATATCATGTTGGCTTATACTGGGATACACAGATTCTTCCAGAATATACATGAATCGACAAAAGCATAGAAGAGAGGAGAGGGGGCGTAGACTGATGGGGGCTGGGATGGAAGAAGGAAGTCCTTTTAGACATTTCTATATATATTTCCAAACATCCCACTCATTCTAGAAAACTGGAGTGCAAATATTTGTTTCTGCTGCAGACATAAAGCTTTTTCCCAAACCTCTGAGAGACATAGCTCATGGAAAGCCCTATATCACGAATTTATCCAAAGCTAAAATTCAGTGGGGGGTCTGGGGCGTTCAGTTGGTTAAGCATCTGACTCTTGGTCTCAGCTCAGATCTGGATCTCAGGGTTGTGAGTTCAGGCCCCATGTTGGCCTCCATGCTGCATGTGGAGCCTACTTTAAAAAGGGGGGGGGTGGGGAAGGTGGGAAGCTAAAATTCAGCAAGTAAGGGTAGCAGTGAGTGGGATGGGAGGTCAGGGGGTTTAGTCAGAGGGTACCTGAAATACTGTTTGCTGGAGAAAGTATGGATGTGAAGCCCTATATGCCTAAACCATCAGCTATAAGGTCTGCCAGGGGAAGCAGAAGAAAAGATGACTTCCCCAGGGTTGAAGAGTACCCAGGCAACCAAACACGCAGACCCAAAGACAAGACATCTTTATTTTCAGGGATGTTGACATCCATCTGTCAGAGCACTGAGCAGGTCCAAGTCTATGTCAACATTCCTGGCTCTCCCAAAAGGTCCATGTGAAACCCACAGTTAATTGACTGATTACCAAGGTCACCTAGACAGACAGATGATGATGCCAGGTTAGAAATGGACTTGGCCCATTTGAGTTGGGATAAAAGAGTTGGATCAGGAGATCCAGCTGAGGCTGCATCCATATCCATGACCTTCCAGAGAAACCTAAATCTGGGATCTAGTGGCAGAAAAAAAGGATGTGGAAGGGGGATAGTTAATAGAGCAGAACTTTTCAACATATTGTATCATTTTTTTTTCCCTCACCACAAGCCCGTGAGGAAGGGATTCCATGTCAGTGAATAGGTAACCAGTACTCTAAGAGTTAAAAGTGGCTTCCCCAAGCTGCTCAACCTGTCAGAACTCAACTACCACCTATTCGTGTGAATCCCTATCTCTCTCTAAGATGTGATACCATCTCCCACCAGGATCATGAGTGTGGGATGTGTGTGGTGTGTGTGTGTGCATGTGATGCTACTCACTGTAGAACCTTGAAGATACCCCATCCTCTCTGTGACTCAGTTTGCTCGCTCATAAGCTGGAGATAGTAATAAGGCTTACTCCCTGGCGTAAGTGTGAGTATGACACCAATAGTGAATTTAAAACAGCAGTACGATGACTGAGCCAGTACTAAATCCATGTCAGCTAGTGTTATCTTCAAAAATAAGAGTAGTTGTAACTGCAATAAATTTCCTATTATCTAGCACGGTTCGTCATAAAGTTTTCTGATCAATGAAAAAATCTGATAATTAGATTTATTTTATATGTATATTTATACATCACCAATGGGTTACTATGTTTCCAAACACAATAAAATACCCTGAAGCTGGATACTCAACTAGACATGTTTCTTGCACAATCCAGAAATCCTTCGGGAACCTCATGGCGCCCCATTATGAATACCAATTTAATTTTCATGCAGATGTGAGGCTGTACAGGTATATAGACTGATTCAGGGAATGGAAGTGAAAGACAGAGAATTTACTGCTGCAATTTGAAAATGCAGATGAATGAAGAACCCAGTCCAACTCTGTAGTCTGCTTCATGCTTGGAAGGCAAGACTGGCCTTGATGAGGCACACACTCGTGACTCGACCTTCTGTGTCCACTTGCTGTTTGCTGGACTCTCTTCCAAGTTCAGAATCAGCCCAAAGCTCTTTCTTAAAAAGAACAACTCAGATGAAGGAGTCTGCTCAAGTGACATGTCAGGCTGTCCTGGGAGCAAGGCTGTTTCCCAACCACACGAGTCATGCCAAATTGCTTGAGGCTTGTACTGTAGAGAAGCCTGAAAATACCTCCCTACCAGACGGAAGGTTTCAGAGTTAATCACTGAGCAGTGCACCTAAGGCCAACCACCCAGCCCCCTCAGTTGTTGAGGCCAGCACCTTTGGGGTCCTCAACTGAATGGAGAAATTCAATCATGTAACTTTCAGCACAAGCTCTTCCCTCTAACCTGACCAGTCTCAGGTTACTGTTACTATTTCCAGAACTCATTAGGCCCATTTCTACCATATGACTGCTAATTCTCTCACCCCATGGACATTTCCAACCTCACCTCTGCAGCTCAAGATATTCCCGAACTCATAGCACCGCCTTGATGTCTGTAGCATTAAAGAATTCAATCATATTCTGCCTTACGTTTCAATAGAAAAGTTCCCCTTGTCTATGCCATGACTCCTCGTCAGTTATCTGAAGGAAGAATGTATGCCCAATATGTCCTTCTGATCTATGTGGTGCCTGATGTGTGACTGGGCACTCAAAAATGAACGCGTGTATGAACCACATCTTCTTCATCCATTCATCCATTGAAGGTCATCTCGGCTCCTTGCACAGCTTGGATATTGGGGACATTGCTGCTGTGAACATTGGGGTGCGTGTGCTCCTTCTTTTCACTACATCTCTATCTTTGGTATAAATACCCAGTAGTGCAATTGCTGGCTCATAGGGTAGCTCTATTTTTAATGTCCTGAGGAACCTCCATACTGTTTTCCGGAGCGGCTGTACCAGCCTGCATTCCCACCAACAGTATAAGAGGGTACCCCTTTCTCCACATCCTTGCCAACATTTGTTGTTCCCTGTCCTGTTAATTTTAGCCATTCTCACTGATATAAGGTAGATGGAACTGGAGGGTATTATGCTAAGTGAAATAAGTCAATCAAAGAAACACAATTATCACATGGTTTCACTCTTTGTAGAACATAAGGAATATTGCAGAGGACAATAGGGGTAGGGAGGGGAGATCGAATGAGAAGAAATCAGAGAGGGAGACAAACCATATGAGACTCATGACTCTGGGTTGCAGAAAGGAAGGTGGGTGGGTGGAGGGTAACTGGGGGATGGGCATTAAGGAGGGCGTGTGATGTGATGAGCACTGGGTGTTACATGCAACTAATGAATCATTGAATGTTATATCAAAAACTAATAATGTACTATACCTTGGCGGATTGAATTTAAATTAAAAAAAGATAGAAAATGAATGTACAGATGAATAAAAGAGAGTGTAGTAAAAGTCACCATTCAGTACTCAACTCTTCTACCTATGATGAAAAATGTTGAATTGACACCCCGCCCCCCGCAAAAGGTTTGCTTTGGCATACCACGGAAAGTGCTTCTCAAACTTCAGCAAGCATCAGAATTCCCTAGAGGACTCATCAACATTCAGATGTCAGAGCTTCTGATTCAGTAGGGCCAGGGTGGGACTCAAGAAGGTGCATTTCTAACAAGTTCCCAAATGATGCAGATGCTACTAATCGGACAATTACACTTTGAGAAACATTGCCTTGTATGCAAAGTCCTTAGCTATCACTCAGAGGTCTGGACACTAGTCCAAGCTCTACCATAGGTGGACAAAGGACCTGGGCCCCAAAGAATGATGCCTTTCCTTACAAAGGAGGAGAGGTACATTCCATAGAGCCCAATATTGGCTCAATGGCCAAGGGTCTCAAGAGAGAATGACCAGATGTCATATCCAAGTGGTTCTTCCTTGCCTTTAAGATGGTGGTGTTTATTTTGTTCTTTGGCATCACCAAATAAGAGGTGTCTCTCTCACTAACAAGATCTTCACCAACGAACATATGTGAAGAGGTATCAGTCCTTGGATGATATTCAAGGGTAGAGAATGACCAAGATTGGTTTCATATCCTCGAAAAGAAGGGCAAATACAGAATATTGACCTACAGAGATATTGATAAAAAGTCATGTTCCCCATGGCTATCTTCAGGAGATGATAATGTGGAAATTAGGACATTTACATGATTGTCATGGACACTCAGTGCACTTCATGCAAGATCCATTCTTCGCTTTTGTGTTGAGTCGGAATATCCAGGGTTTCAGCTACTGCTTGTCCTCTAGCCATACCAGTGGCTGGGACCAAGTCTCAGCCATCCCCTGGACACTGGCCATTGAGTAACCTGCCGCTTTTACTTTATAAATAAAGACAGCACCCTTCAAGACTGGAGCTCCTAACACTGCTCAACAGCTCATATTTTCAAATAACCACCCCAGGGAAGTGAGTGTGGTTTAGTTCTCAACTATACCGTCCCGAGGAACTGCGTGGCTCAGTTGGGTGTCTGAATCTTGGTTTTTGGCTCAGGTCGTGATCTCTTGAAGTCAAGCCCCACATCAGGCTCTGTGTTGGGCTCTACGCTAAGAATGGAGCCTGCCTGCGATTCTCTCTTCCTCTCTTTCTGGCCTTCCCCCTGCGTACCCCCTACCCTGCACATGCTCTCTTTCTCTCTCTCAAATAAACAAATAAATACATAAGTGAGCAAGTTAAAGTAGAGTTGCTCATTTGTTGTCAACATTCTCTCTGAGACACTATTCATCTCTCCTCTGGCGCTTTAAAAGTTTCTCAATTGAAGTAATTTAGAAAGTGGCTGACCAAATAACTATCAATACAATGAGCATTTGTGTTGCACCTTGCCGTTTTCAAAGTACTTTCCTATGAGTTCTCTTGTGTAATCTTGACTGCTCTGTCATGGCTGGGTTTCTCTAAAGATTTGTGGTCATGTCTAATGGTGGCTCACCATCTAGGTGAAAAAATGGGAACAGCTAAAAGCAGGAAGCCTGAAACACAGTTTATACCTTGCAAGGCGCTTTGTGTGCTTTCTCCACCAGAGGAAGTGAATCAGACTGGATGTGGGTGCCCTGTGCTCGGTTATGGCTTCAGAAACAACCTGGACCCAGAGGTGACCTCCTCCCCAGATTGCATGTCACAGAGTCTTCTGGAGGAGGTTTCAGAGACAAAGGGCACCTGGGACCAAGCTAGGCAGTTAACAAGAAACATATTTTGGAGTGATACGGCTCCCCTTACCGCCCTTTTTTTTTTTTTTAGACAAAGTCAGACTGATTTCACTGCCATTTCCTCTTGTAGCCTCAAAAAGGCAAGTGTGACATTCACTGGCCTTGGGGCAAAAAGGCACTTGTTCAGGGCCTCCAGATCAACAAGTGTCTTGATGCCTGGCCCAGCTATCTGGTCACCGGGCTGCTCTACGTTCTGAAGCCCAGCCCAATAGCCAGGAAGAAAGAATAAGAATCTTCGATGTTACCTAGCTTTTCTATTTTTAGGCACCGTCCTATACTTTCTCCTAATTGTTCCAAGAGCTGGGAGAAAAAAAAAAAAAAAAAGGCTTTCACAGAGGAGCTACGTGAGACTTGGCAAAGTTAGAGGACTTGCCCAAGGCAAGTCCTTTTACTCAGTTACCTGAAGTCCTAGTTAAACAAGGGAGAGGGGCTGGCGTAGGAAGGAACTGGAGACCGAGGATAGGCTGACAGGGAGTGGTGTGAGACTGGTCTCACCGAAACATCTACAACTGCTTGGTCATCTCAGTAGCCCCCCCAACCCCTTCCCCGGGGTCACATTTATGCTCCTCACCCAAGTACATGGAGTCATTTCTGAAAGCATTTGAAAAAGGGAGAACGCTTTGTCCCTGAAAACATTTTCTATCTTCTTAAAAGTTCATTGAAAACATGAATCCTGGGGCCTACTGCTTGAAATAATTAACTGTCCAAATTAACCCAAAGTTCTAGCACCAGCTCCTGGGCCAACCGAAGATGGTGCCAAGGGAGACTAACCCAGAGCCGACACGGAGGCGCATCTCCTCAGGGTTCAAACAGTCCTTGTGACAAAATCCTCCTGAAAGCACCCTATTGATCGCTCTATTCATTAAATCTCCACTGGCTTCTGTTTTGCATTTTTTATTTTCTGCCCAACAAAGGATATACTGTTCTTTACTAAGATCCGTTGATTAAAAACTCAAGTGTTGAGTAATCTTGCTGCTCCCACCCATTCTAAACCCTCGCCCTGTTCCTTGACTCCATCCATTTCAACTTCCTCTTCTATGCCTCGTTCGAAGGCGAGGAGCTGAAATCTGAATTTGCGTGAGCTGGCGGCACACACATGAATCCGTCCACACAGTAGCCCAGGAGGCCTTTGCACGGGGGCTGGGTGGAGGAGCGTCAGGGAGCCGGGAATAGTCTTTCTCCTGATATTACTTGGAATATTCCACAGAAAGGAGCCTCGGGCATTAGCCATTAATCAGGCTCTGGGTTCTAGATGCAAACTTCCTTTATTAGTTGTCGCATAGTGAGCCAGAGGGCTGGGACTGGCCAGCCTCCATGGAGGAAACTGGGAAAGGCCTCTTTTGACTCCAGCAGGGAAGGAGAGAATTTTCTGGGATGGCAAATCACTGCTACACTACCCAGGCCCTAACCACCAGACAAACATCACAAAGCCCCTGGGGCAGTCTTCCAAGGGCTAAAGGTCCCCATGGCGGTCTTGTTAAGGGGTTGGTCGCCACAGAGTAGCACACAAATTTCACCTGTGAATGTCATCGCATTTCAAAAATGTCTCCTCTTTAGAAATGGAAATAGCTCTTCAGACTTCTCCGAAATACCAAGTAGAATTTCTCTCGTGGAAAAGTAACATTGTTGAATATTACTCAGCCATCAGAAAAGATGAATACCCACCCTTTGCATCCAGGTGGATGGAACTGGAGGAGATAATGCTAAGTGAAATAAGTCAAGCAGAGAAGACAATTACCATATGGATTCACTCATTATGTGGAACGTAAGGAATAGCCCGGACGACCACAGGAGAAGGGAGGGAAAACTGAAGGGGAAGAAATCAGAGAGGGAGACAAACCAGGAGAGACTCTGGACTCCGGGAAACAAACTGAGGTCACAGAAGGGAGGGAGGTAAAGGGGGGGTAGCCGGGTGATGGGCATCAAGGAGGGCCTGTGATGGGAGGAGCGCTGGGTGTTATATGCAGTTAATGAATGAACACTATATCAAAAACTAATGACGTACTATATGCTGGCTAACTGAACATAATAAAAAAATTTAAGAAAAAAGAAAAGTAACTTTGGTGAAATCTGGGGTACCTTGATAGATGATCTAGCCTGTTTCCCATCTGCCAGACAGGGCCACCCAACGATGTCTCCCAGAGAAGAGGAGTTTCCTTTGTCCGGATCTCCTGGGGAGGAGATGTCCTATCTCCTGCAGCCACTCGCATTTCTAGTGATCGGCACTCTCCAGAAAGTTTTACAGAGCAAAGTCAAATCCCTCCTGTGCTCATGGATAGTATTCACAGGGTCCAGTCCTGAGGACAAGGCGGGAATATGTTCCTCCCTGAAGATCACATCCTCAGGGAAGCCCAGAGTCCTCAGAAAATGTGCTTCTTAATAAAGATAGAAATAGTTTCATCCGTGAAGATGCATTGCGGTCGAAACTGTATATTCATTTCTTACTAGGGAAACTGCTTTTATCTCATTTAATATGAGAGAATAAGGTCACTGCTGAGAAAAAAAATCAGCACGCCTGGCTAGTATTTGTCATTAAGGAAGAAAGAAAGAGAGGAAGGAAGGAAGGAAGGAGGGAAGGAAGGAAGGAAGGAAGGAAGGTAGGAAGGAAGGAAGGAAAAGAAAAATATTTGTTCTTAGAAATATTAGTCTCAGAAAAACAGGAGACTACAAAGAGTAAAAAAAAATACTTTTTGAATTTTAATTTAATTTTAGAAATATAGCAACCTTGTGTTGTTTAACATCTTTCATGAGGCGATCTCCTAGGGAAAACAAACCAACCAACCCCAACTTGAAAGCCTGCCGCATTGCTGCGTTTCCAGGGGTGAGATATCCGTGATTTCTTTGAAGGTGGTCTCTTGTAAAAGCTTGGAAGTCAGGTCATAACCACCAGGCTACGTGAAGGACTGCATGTTGAACAGAATCAGAGATTTTACTACGAAAGACCACGTTGGAGATTACATAGACCAAATTCCTCTCTTGCCAATAAGAACCCCGGGGCCTGAGGACCAGCGTTCCAGCCACTTGACATTTGCTCTGGTGACCTTCCATGGAGCCAGAAGGCCTGCCTGGATCTCATGTGTACACAAGCTCAGAATGCCATTGGTGCCTCCTCTCCCCCACTCGGCAGTCCTGTTTTGGCAGAGAGCTCCCCTTCCCACTCGAGTCCACAGGCCTCGAGTCCACACTCCCGAGGACCCTGCAACACAAGCAAGAGAAAGCAAATCCATTCCCGTGAAACTCTCATCCCTTGAAAGACTGCCTGGTTTGGACAGATAAGCCAGAAGCACCCCTGAGCAAAACAGACAATACACCCGCATCATGACAGGTAACCATCAGACATTGACAAACAGTGTGGGATGAAATTGAAAAAGGGGATCGAAGAGAATCGGGTGTGCTCTGTTTTGTTTTTCCAAACTCCATGCAACCACTCTGAGATGACTTGTTTCTTTTTTTTTCCCCCTTTTTTAAGTAAGGTTCATGCCTAGGATGGAACCCAATGTGGAGCTCGAACTCATGACCCTGAGATCAAGACCGGAGCTGAAATCAAGACCTGAGCTGAGATCAAGAGTCACACCCTTGACCGACTGAGCCACCCAGGAACCTCCATTTGTTTCTTTCTAAAGATAGCTTTTTCTTTTTTTCTTTTTTTTTTTTAAGATTTTATTTATTTTATTTGACACAGAGAGAGAGATTACAAGTAGGCAGAGAGAGAGGAGGAAGCAGGCTCCCTGCTGAGCAGAGAGCCCGATGTGGGCCTCGATCCCAGGATGCTGAGATCATGACCTGAGCCGAAAGCAGAGGCTTTAACCCACTGAGCCACCCAGGTGCCCTAAAGGTAGCTTTTTCTAACACAGGAGAAACCATGATCTACTTTTCTTTTTCTTCCTTCCTTCCTTCCTTCCTTCCTTCCTTCCTTCCTTCCTTCCCTTTCTTTACTTCTTTCTTTCTTTCTTTCTTTCTTTCTTTCTTTCTTTCTTTCTTTCTCTTTCTTTCTTTCTTTCTTTCTTTCTTTCTTTCTCTCTTTCTTTCTTTCCTTCCTTCTATTTTTAATCTTTACAACTGACTTTGGAGCTGCAAAGGGAAGTTCAAGGAGGAGAAATCTGTCTGCCTGGCATGTGGGACACTTGGCCACATGTGCAGCACAGAGCAAAATCATAACAAAGCACGGTATTGACCAACTGCAAAAGAATCCTCCCTTTACCCTCTCTCCCCGCCCTTTGGCAAAAGCCTGAGTAAATAGGTACATTTGGTGCCAAGACTTGAAGGTCAGCAAACTCCTGCTTTGTCAGAGGAACCTGGAAATCAAGTCAGTGGACTTCACGGAAATGCCAAAACTCCTCCTTCATGGGTGTTTGAGCTTAAGGATTAGGAGTAGAAGTATCCCAGAGAAGCCTGCCAAGAACATATGCAGAAGACATTTAATGCTATGGTGTGGCTTGGGGGCACCTAAGATGTTTGCCAATATCATCTCAGCTGACTTCAACCCAAGGGTTTTGTACTGTGAGGCAGACTTCCTTTGGAATGGCCATTACAAGTTCTCCAACTCATTAGTGACAGGGAAATCCTAAGACAGTCCCTAAGATCCCCAGACCCCATGTGCCCTGCATAATTCCCCCACCCTTAAGGGGGCAAGACCTATGAATACAGTAGAATATCACTGCTCTGATTAGGCTACCTTATATGGCAAAGATGAAGGGGGTTTGCATACATCATTAGAGGCCTTGATCAGTTGACTTGACTTAAGAACATTACCCTGTGTGGGCCTGACTTCATCAGTTACCTTGAATCCAAAGAAGAGTATCGTAGGTGGGCCTGACCCTAATCAGATGAGCCCCCTTAGAGAGGAACTAGAGGTCAGAGTTGGAAGAAGTCAGAGGGATCTAAGGCAGCAGCAGCACTCTTCTTGCTGGTCTTGCAGAAGCAAATAGCCACATTAAGGAGATGGCCATGTAGTGGGCCATGGTGGTCGGTCCCTCAAGGCAGATGGCCTCAGTCTTACGACTGCAAAGAACAGAATTATTCCAACAACCAGTGAGTTCAGAAGTGGACCCCAGCCTCAGATAAGAATCACAGCCCTAACTGACACCTTGATTTCAGCCTATGAGACCCTGAGCAAAAGATCCCGCTATGGTGTGCCTGGTCTTCTGACCCCCAGAGCCTATGACATGGTAACCAAACCATGTGCTGCATTAAGCTGCTGAGTTTGAGGCAATTTGCTGGCAGCAGAGAAAATGACCATATTACCTTAGCATCGCAGAGAGGAAATGGGACCTCATTTTCTCCATCATTTCTCCATCCTTGTGTTTTCTGTGCCCACTTTGCCTTGTCAAGGTGAATGTCCAAAGTCAGGGCTTCGGTTTGGGTTATAGAAAGTCTGGTTGATGGTTTGAGAAAAGCCATTTCTTAGAATGGGTTCTGAGAAAAGGTAGCTCATTAGACCCATTGTGGGTGATTAATCCTTCCCTCGTCTTACATGATCAGATGATTAGATATTGCTGGGTTAGTCTCAGACTGCAGAGATATTCCTACATGGGGCAACTGACTCTACCAGAAAGCCAAACATCTAACAAAAATCCCCAAACCGGTACCTAAAAGGGTCTGAACTTAGAACCAGCCCTGAGGTGAGGGCTGGGGGAGTGTGGGTGGGGGCTCTCCCCAAGCATTTCTGCTGGTGCTTAACCACCTCACTGACTTCGAGTTTACAGCTCAGTAGTGAGGAACTACCTGGAACTACTTATCATCCCATCCCCGCATTGGACAGATGAGGAAACTGAGGCCAGGAAGGTTAGCTCATCTTTCCCAAGACCCCAGCCAGAGCAGCAGGGAAGAGCAACACACAGGGCTCTCAACTCTATCCCGTCTGGTCCCCCATCCTCTAGCACAGAATGACCAAGGTGGCCTGTTGGCTACATCACCAACTCCCTCAAATAGATCCTGGCTCAGTCTGTACCTAGCTGTCTTCAGACCCAAACCTCACTGGCTCCTGGGGCTACAGTAACACAGAACCCACACAGTAGGGAACTCAAAACAGTAGGACTGTATTCTCTGCTGTTCTGGAGGGCAGAAGTCTGAAATTGAGGTGTCTGCAGAATCATGCTCCCTCTGAAGGATCTAGGGGAGGACCATCCCTTGCCTCTTCCAGCTCCTGCTGGCTGCAGATAAGCCTCGGCATCCTCTGGCTTGTGGCTGCCCCACTTCTGTCTCTGCCTTCATCTTCACAGGGGCCCTTTCCCTCTGGGTATGTATGTCTCAGGGTCTTCTGTTCCTATAAAGGCCTTAGTCATATTGGATTTGGGGTCCACCCTAATCCAGTAAGACCTCACCTTAATTTAACTACATCTGCAAAGACGGCATTTCCTAATAAGGTCACACTCTGAGACTCCGAGTGGGCACAAATCTGGGGGGGCAGTGTTCAACCTGGTCCACTGGTATTATATGGATGCCCATGGCTGGCTCCACCAACTGCCCTAAGAGTAGAGATAGATTGTATGTGCAACCTTCTCCATCACTCCTCTCCCTCACACTGCACCAGGACTCATAATCCAGACCCAGAAATTAGAGTTTATGCTGGAAATCGCTTCAGGAGCATCTAGCCATTTGGCTGTTAATCCTGACTACAGAAGAGAATTGCCTGGGAAGTTGTTTTGTTTTTTGTTTGTTCGTTTGTTCTGAGAGAGAGTGAGAGAAAGGGGAGGGGCAGAGGGAGAGGGAGAAAGAGAATCTCAAGCAGGCCCCATGCTCAGCATGGAACCCAACGCAGGGCTCTATCTCACAACCCTGAGATCATGACCTATGTCAAAATCAAGAGTCAGATGCTCAACTGACTGAGACACCCAGGTGCTCCATTGCCTGGGAATATTTTTAAAACACCAATGTCCAAGCCTAACCCCAAGATGGCAATTAGTTGGTCTGAGGTGTGGTTTGTGCAGCGATAACTTTTAAAGCTACCCAGATGATGCTAATGCACAGTCAAGATTGAAAACCCACCAATCTAGCCCAACTGCTTAGTTTTGGGGTATAACTATCCCCCTCCCCTCCATTCATTGCTATCTCCAAACCTGTAAGTTGTCAGTTCTGACTGGAATGTCCTGCCCCCTCTAGACAGCATGAAGCCCTGCAGTTGACAGAACAAGGTCTCTGTGGTGGCCCGCACCCTCCACTCTGAGAGAGAAGCAAGTAAGGCTCTTCCAAGACCGCAAGGCAAGATGGCAGCCACCTCACTGCTGTCACAGCGCACACCCGTGGCCTATGGGACCACACAGACTTGTGTAGGCTGTGTAAACTGTAAAGTGATCTACAAATGTGCTTTATTCCTTCTACTACTTCATTTGTGGTAGCATGCCCTCAGCAACGTTGTAAAAATCTTCCAGTGTATCCCCTTGCCCTCTTACCTACTTGGTTCCCATTAAACATATTCTTGGGCATCTCTCTGGCCACCATTCTCTTTTCTCATTGTAACTACACATTTTTTTAAAAGCAAGAACCTTTTTTTTTTTACTTCTTTTTAATCTTTGTGTATTCAAGTATCACACCCAATACAACAACTTCTTCTTTCCCCTGCATGACCTAGCAAAAAATACCAAAGTATGCACCACAGGCCTCCCAACACCTGAACCACTCCCAAATGACCCTGAGATTTCCCTTCAAACAATATTCACTTTCAGGACCAGTGAATCATTTGTGAGCTGCACTAAATACATACATACATATGTACATTCCTGCCTAAAATAAGATAAAACATAAAGGGACACGTTCCGATGGAGGCAAGCCCAGTCCTCCTGCTCAGTCTTCTTCAGAATCCTGGATCCTTCCCAATCCATTTTCTCCTTCTTCTTGGCTCCAAAATTGAAAGAACCCCAGACCACAGGGAAAGGGAACCCCATGCTAGGGAACCCCATGCTAGGACAAGGCCACCACACCTCAGCCTTGTACAGACTTAAAGACCAAGAGGCAAAGATCCTTGTTAAAATAACCTCTGTTTTTCTTCTTTTAGTTCAGTCCACACTGTAGGGAAAGCGTGTGCACATGTTTAAGAAGACCTCGATGTGCTTACATTTCAAAAACTCTGGTAGGTGATGTGACTGGAGAGGGCCTGGCGGCTTCCACGGCCCAAAAGTCCCAGGCCACATAGCACCACCCACCACCCACCATCTGCTAACCTCAACTCCAGGCAATTTGTAGCTGAGGCTAAACTCAATTTTTGTGTCTACTCTGTGGGCTTCCTGAAAGGCCCCTTAGGAAGGCCCCTCAGGCACCAGAACGTACTCGCATACCTGTGGTACAAGCCACAGTCACCTCCACCCCTGCGGGGAGTCCCCTGCCCCTCCTCTGTCCCCTTCGCCCTCCCCCTCTTCCCTCCCCTTCTTCCTCTTCCTCCTGCTCCTCTCCCGCCTCCTCCTCCCCCCTCTTCCCCTCCCCCTTCCTTTCTTTGAGGATTCTTTCAGGAAAATCCAAGGTCTATCTCTATTTTGGTTTTTTCATTTTTTTTTTTTTTTTCTGAGCAGAAACATGTGGATAGAATCTTCCTGGCCCACTTTCTGTGCGGTCGTGAGGAAGCTGCCTTCTGGTCTGATGAAAGGCTGTCCTTTATAAGGAGCACATTCAAAAAGTCATGGAAAAGGTCAGCAAAGAGGTGGGCTTCAGTCAGGGTGCAAAGTGAGGGTCGAAGGCGAACACCGCGGGTTAATAATACAGTCACCAGACTGTCTTCTCAAGTAGCCCAGCAGCATCGGACAGCAGTCTGAGGATTGGGGACTAGTCTGTGGGACCCCATGTCCAGGTCATCTGGCTGCTTTTTGATCTAGCTCTACAGTGAAATCAATGGACAGATTTATTGGTTGCTTGGCCACTGATTAGGGAACAATTAAGTAGGTTGTCCGCCTCTGCCCCAGCCCTGCAGACAGCCAGCAGTGACCTCACACGAGCAGGACCCTCTTCTCCCTTCCTCCAACCCCACGGTGAGCAGCCCTCCACCCTCTCAGGTAGGAGGGGGCCAAAAAGAGGTTTGTAGGGACACAGCCACAGGATGGAGGAGAGACAGTGCCTTCCTCCAGGCCCAGGGACCACCTTCCTCCAGGCCCGGGGCTGCGAGCAGAGCACAAGGCAACTCAGGGAGGTACGCTGGGACCAGGAGCCAAGGCTGGTGGGAAAAAGAAGCCGAAATCTCAGATGCTCCAGGTTTCTCAGGACCCTGGAACGTGCCCCTTCCAGGAACCCCTCATGCATCTCTGAGCCATCGGTGTGCTGGGCTTCAGGAGGGAGCACTGGGCTCGTGGGCTCAGAGAGGAAGAGGCCAAGGAGTAGCCCAAGGGCTCTTAGCTCCTGAAATCCACAGACAGTGCCCACGCCACTCATCTGGGTTCACAAACAGGAAGTGGCTGAGCTGGGTTAGAGGTAGGCTTGACCAGGACCTCCTTGTCCTTGAGAGCACTTCCGGTGGCGGCGGGACAGAAAGCCACAGAGAGAGTAGGAGCCCCACCGTGGACAGCCAGCAGCCCTCAGAAAATACACCCTGGCTTGGGTGGGCGCCTTCTGGAAGCCTGGCTGAGACTAGAGGGAGGATTTTAGGCTTTGCTTCTCTGGCCCCGAAAAGCCACCCTCTAACAAGTGGGCTGACCTGGAATGACGCCAAGAAGGCTGGACTGGGTTTATTAAGCCCTGAAGCTGAATTGGCATCAGGCCCAGAGGGGAAGGGGGGAGGGGTGCCAAGCCTACTGCTACCTGCCTGAAGCCCAGTTCCTGAGGAAGGGCCACGTCGTGGGGAAAAGGACAGCTGGGCCCCAGTGGACCTGAACACCACTCACATTGATGTATCTGCTTTTCCACGTCTCCGAGCCTCAAGCACGTCACGCGACTGAAACTTGTGTCTCTGAGCTGGATGGGAGGGGTCCCAACAGAGCCATGACTCCACTGTGGAGCCTGTCCATTCACAGGATGCGTGACAGACGACTGGCCCACAGTGACCCACCAGAGGGGACAGCCGAGCAGTTATTGGCCACCATTCCTCAGGAGGCGCTTCATGGCAGGGAAACAGGAGGTCAGGGCGTAACTGCCTTCCACTTCCAGAGAAAAGTTCAAGGTCCTGTAAACCTGTCCATTTTGATATGACCCATTTAAAAGGAGCAAATATAGGCAAAATCACATGTGTGCAGCCAGCGACAGAGAACATCTAAGAACACGGATTTCTGCCTGACTGGGAGATAGCGTTCCCATTTTCCAGACGAGAAGAGCAAGGCTCAGGAGATTGAATGATTATTCAGACATGTCAGAGGCATCCAGGGCAGACTTAGGACCCAGCGTCTGCTGTTGTCTGGTTTGGGTTTTTTTTAAAACATCCCCCCCAACCCCCCCACCCACCCCCATAATTTTTTTTTTTAAATTTTTATTTTT
>LNAC01000045.1:3424044-3456072 GCA_002007465.1 Ailurus styani | reverse complement strand
CCCCGCTTCAAAATTCCTCATAAGGAAGAGGCTAATAACAGGTTTAACTTGTTAAGGCTTAATGCCCGATAAGGGAAAAGCAAGCAAGCAAACAAAAACCTTAATGCTATTTGAACACCCTTTTACAAAACCAAGGAATGTTCTAGGCAATGGCCATTACCCTCTTCCTGTATGATTATCCTGGGCCCTGAGGGGATCTGCATGCTCTAAGGGCTTCCCAGGACTCTGCGGTGTTGATGACATACCTAGAAGTAGAAGACTATGGCTTCAGAAAGGGGCCTGACTCAGGTTCCCGAGCATTAGGCCCTGGAAAGGCAGCTTTGCAGGGGACAGAGCCCAGCAGGTCAGCAGACCCATGGGTAACCCCAGGCCAGTCACTGGTAGCCACTGTCCTTGTGCACTTACCCGGGAGGACAGGAGGGAACCCATTACAGAAGGGGGCAGGAGAAAGACACAGGAGTGGAGGGTCATCAAGAAACTGGCCTCATTTCCTGAGGGTTTTTAGGACCTCTGAAATGCTCAGGAGCTGCGGGGGAGGCACTGAGACAGGACAATGTGGACAGCAGTCCCTGAAAGGGAGGAGTGACCAGCAGGTTGAATAAGATCCCCATCCCCCATCACTGGGGCATTGGTGGCCAAATCCCAGGCCTGACTTTCTAAATAGATGCATTTCATCCCCAAATCTGCAACTCCCTGCCTTTGAACACAATTTCCCCTGGACAGTGACGGGGACCCCAAAATAGCAGCTCTGGGCCCACTCCCTGACTCGAAGACCTTCTCCAGGATAAGGGTCATCAAAGATTTGGCACAAACCCTCTGTAATGGGGACAATGATATTGTCCAAGCACAACCTGCAAGAGTAAGCAGCCGCCCCACTGGGTCCCTGGGTACACAGGCAGGCAACACCCGGGTCCCCCTGACCTGCATATGCCATTGCGAGTCACAGTGAATGACAGTCCCTCTGGGAGAAGGGGCCACACATGTACATCTGGTCTTATCAAGTGGTCATGCCCTGAAGTGTGGTAACACATTAGACCAAAATGTAAATGTCTGAAAGGAAACCAACCATATCGAAAAATTCAGAATTAAAGCTCCGTGTAGAAAGAGAAATTATTTTGGAATGCAAACAAATGTACCCCAATGTATCCATTGTATGTATCCACGGTTCTGTGAATGATACATTCTTGGGATGGTGCACCCCTTGTTCTCTTAATTGTAAAATAAATGTTGGATTTTTCTTCTTTAAAAAAAAAAGACATTCTTTTATGTCTTCTAATTATGAACCACTGGAGGTGGGGACTGAGTCATAGGTGCTGAGAGGTATTATGGTCATTTACTGGAGGACACAGGAAAGGGAATAGTGCTGACCTCACCCACAGTATGTGTGTAGGGGGATGTGTGTGCACATGTGTATGTCTGTGAGTGTGTGCCTATGTGTGAGTGTATTGTGTTATATGTGTGTCTGTGTGTTTGTGCATGTGTGTGTGCAAGCATGCTTGAGACCCCATTATATGTGAACATGTGTGTGTGTGTGTGTGTGTGACTGTGTGTCTGAGTGTACATCCCTGGGTGTGTGTGTCTATCTGACTCTCTGTCTGGGGGGGACGTGGACGTACATTCAATGCCTGGGAATGGACCTGTAGATCGGAAGTTACCTCTTGAGACCTCTGGTCTCTAGAACTCCTTTCCTGGACTGAATTCCCTCATTCCAGCCCCAATCCCTGGGCAGTATCCAGAAAGCGTAACTTTGGGACGTTCCCGTATCCTTTCCAGCTTACACATGGAAATTCTGCGTTCAGAAGAAAAGTTGATTTTTCTTCCTAATTATAGGGCCTCTTGGGCAACCAGAAATGAGAATGGAATCCTATCCACCTGGAGAAAGCTTCTCAGTCAGCCTCTAGGCAGGGATTCATTCACTGAGTGTCCGTATTTGCAAGAATGTTTTGAATGAAACGTGCAGTGTGTTTTCAAGAACAAACACATTTTGTTTCAAGACCCACACTGTAATAAAGACTTCAAGCCAGCAAACATCCCTGGAATATTTCTTGCCTTCCCCAAAGGAAAATAGCCTTTTAGGGGCCCATGAACTGGGATGTGGGAGTGGAACCCCGGCGGGGGGTGACCAGGGACCACCCATTTTCCTACAACCACACTGAAAACTGAGGACCTCTACTGTAGCGACCTGGACAAGGACAGGTCACACAGGACAGGTCCCATCTGACCTCTTTAAGTCTCCGTTAAAATGTCTCTGCGGCTCACAATTCAAATACAGATTATCTCTAATTCAATTACCAATAATTTCTGCTTCGACATTGTTCTCATTGTTTTAAAGGAAGCCATTTCTGTTCATTTTATTCATTTAAATCTAAGTGAGGAAGCCACAGTAAAAAAAAAAAAAAGATTAAAGATCTTGGTTTCATGTAAACATTATGATGCATTTAATTTTTAAGGCACGCAGAGTTTATGTAGATCATATCACTATCTAAAAACACAACGTTTGCAGTAGTCACAAGTGGCAATCTATTCATTGACCACACTTAGGTGTACCATTATATAACACTAGACTTGAATATCTGACCCCAAGACAGATGTGAAACATGCATGATGGGGGATGCTAGATACAACCTCCAAAAATATAAAGGGTTAACAAAGAAAGCCGACTGCTGGGTGGGCAGCCCCTGCATGAAACTGGAGCCTCGAGTAAGAAGGAATACAAAGTACCCACCATATTATGGACTTTGGTTCTCTTACTGTACATTTGTCACTAGATCCCAGAAGAGTTGCTGTTAATGCACTTTATTCCTTTTTTTTTTTTAAGATTTATTTAACCTAATTTAGAGAGAGAAAGAGCACAAGCATGAGGGGTAGAGGAAGAAGAAGAGAGACTCTCAAGCAGGCTCTGCCCTGAGTGCAGAGCCAGATGCAGGGCTCCATTTCCCTTGAGGTCAGGACCGGAGTGGAAATCAAGAGTTGGATGTTCAACCCATTAAGTCACCCAGGTGCCCCACATCTTATTATTTTCCAAATAAATCCAATAAATTCTTTTCCAAATAAATGCCCATAGAGGAAATGCATTTTTTTCTTTTTTTAAAAGATTTTATGTATTTATTTGACAGAGAGAGATATCACAAGTAGGCAGAGAGGCAGGCAGAGAGAGAGGAGGAAGCAGGTCTCCGCTGAGCAGAGAGCCCGATGTGGGGCTCGATCCCAGGACCCTGAGATCATGTCCCTAGGCGAAGGCAGAGCCTTAACCCACTGAGCCACCCAGGTGCCCCAAATGCATATTTTTTTTAAATGAGCATTTAGCATCAACCACAGGCTACCATCAAATGGACAAGAGAGTTCCTATAAGATGTATGTAAACGTCGAAGGAATGCAGCCCCGAGAATGCTCGAGAATGCTCAAACCTGGAGGGGCTATGAAGCGTATCTACACAGCCTTCCACATTGTCTCCCATGCCTTCAGCTGGAGCCCGGAAGCCCAGCCTAGATGCAGTACAGAGAGAGGCTGACTGCAGGGCAAGGTGGAAGGAAGCCACAGACAAACCAGAAAACTCTCGAGCCTAGAGTTTCCACTTCCTCCCCAACTGGACTGGTTACCAGAACTGCCCAAGAGTAGTCATCATGAATTCAATCTCTCTGGAATGTCCCTGCCTGACTTCGAAATGACACTGTAAAGGGCAGAGAAGCAACGAGAACCAGGCTAGCCCCACAGCCCATCACCACCGAAGAAGCTCAGTTCTGGGTCTGAGAGAGGGCGGCCCTTAAAAGGAATCGAAGTGTGCTTGGTTCACATTTCACCACAGTGCAGGAGGGTCCTCCAATAGGCAGCTGATGTTGAGCGTCCCCATGAAGGCATGGTCTCGTGAGAGGGGAGGGAGCGAGAGAAAGCATCCAGAAGGAAGCTGGAACAAAAGACCATGCGTGCTCCCTTCCACTGCCTGCCTTGGGACCAGAGACAGTTGGCATCACCAAGGTGGTAACAAGGCAGAGAAGAGATCGCCCATAGCTCCCAGCCCCTGTGGCCCCTGCAGTCCCCGCAGGTCCCTGCAGATCTGTGGATTCCAATTCTCCACCCATGAAACCTGATTGCAAGCATCCCCTAGCTCTGTAGGGTCGAATCTTTTTGGATCCTCTGTGGATGATCATCAAGGCATCACTCACAGGTCCCCCCACCAACTTCACAGGAATGGAGTGTGTGCACTGTGAATGTCTGCGAGAGACCAAGGAAGGGGAAGATGTTCACCAATAAGTTATCAGCAATCATCTAGGTGTAGTGAAATTTTAGCTGATTTTTTTTCCTTCCTTATATTCTCTGACATTGTTTTAAAATATTAAAATTGGCATGTAATCGTCTTATGACTACAAAAACAGTATTTTCTGAAAAAAACTTAAACTACTATTTTAGAGGAGAAAAATAAGCTGTATATGATGATTAGGAACACTATCAGAGACAGATGAATTTTTTTTAAAAAATTGAAGGAGGAATTGAACCCAAATCTAATTTGCTTTGAAACTTAAACTGCAAAACACAAGCCCTAATATCATGGTTTACAGGGTCCGTGAATGCCAAAGAAGAAAATTAAGAAGTCAACTGGACAAGGGCTGGGTGTTACAATAGATGCTGGTATTATTCAGATACACAAGTGAGTTGACAAATCACAAGGCCATGTACCATTTCACTATGATATCGTGTTATTAAAATATGGGCATTGTGGTTATTGGAAGAAATACAAAGGACACACTCGCAAAGAACACACTCACATCATAGCCTAGCTCACACAGCTGAGAAATAAGACAGAAAACACTCTGGCTTCACTTCATTCTTTTTGCAACATCTGAATATGCATGTTCAATCTCCTGGTCAGCTGGACATGTATTCGTGAACTCATCCCTAGCATAAGCATTGTTCAAGTATCTCCATATGCCAGTCATTTCAGAAGGAAATTCAAAATCTCTGTATCTCTTGGCCACGATCTGAAAATCAAGAGGAAATAATCAGCAAAGGAAAAGCCCATTAATGTAGACAATTAGATCAGACAATCCACTTTTCTGAGGTGGGTAATATACTCTCTTTCTCAAGTCCTGATGTATTCTTCCTACAGCCAGCCAGGCTACCCCCAAACTGCACTTAAACTTTGCAACAAGAAAGTTCATGAAAGTACTGGGCTCAAAAGAGTGGCTCCGGGGGCACCTGGGTGGCTCAGTCATTAAGGGTCTGCCTTCAGCTCAGGTCATGATCCCAGGGTCCTGGGATCAAGCCCTGCATCGGGCTCCCTGCTCAGTAAGGATCCTGCTTCTCCTTCTCCCACTCCCCCTGCTTGTGTTCCCTTTCTCACTATTTCTCTTTGTCAAATAAATAAATAAAATCTTTTTAAAAAAAAGAAGTTAATTCAAAAGTTGTGTATTCAGGCGCCTGGGTGGCTCAGTGGGTTAAAGCCTCTGCCTTCAGCTCAGGTCATGATCTCAGGGTCCTGGGATCGAGGGCCTGCATCGGGCTCCCTGCTCAGCGGGGAGCCTGCTTCCTCCTCTCTCTCTGCCTACCTCTCTGCCTACTTGTGATCTGAGTTCTCTCTGTCAAATAAATAAATAAAATCTTTAAAAAAAATGTTGTGTATTCATCCTTTCTGATGGCTGAGTAAAATTCCATTGTATATATGGACCACATCTTCTTTATCCATTCATCTGTTGAAGGGCATATTGGCTCTTTCCACAGTTTGGCGATTGTGGACATTGCTGCTATGAACATTGGGGTACATATGGCCCTACTTTTCACTATATCTGTATCTTTGGGGTAAATACCCAGCAGTGCAATTGCAGGGTCATAGGGCAGCTCTATTTTTAATTTTTTGAGGAATCTCCATACTGCTCCCCAAAGTAGCTGCACAAACTTGCATTCCCACCAACAGTGTAAAGGGTTCCCCTTTATCCACATCCTCTCCAACATCTGTTAGTGTTAACTCCTGAAGGTATAGGAGTTAATGTCCTGTCTCATAAATCTTTGCCATTCTAACTGGTGTAAGGTGGTATCTCAATGTGGTTTTGATTTGAAGGAAAGGAAAAGTGAATTGGGGGAAATCAGAGGGGCAGATGAACCATGAGAGGCTGTGGACTTTGAGAAACAAACTGAGGGTTTTAGAGGGGAGAGGGGTGGGGGGATGTGTGAGCCTGGTGGTGAGTACTAAGGAGGGCATGTATTGGATGAAGCACTGGGTGTGGTACATAAACAATGAATCTTGGAACACTGAAAAATTTTTTAAAAAAAAGAAGTAAAAATAAAGTAATTAATTAAAATTCTACCTTTTATACTTAAAAAAAAAAAAAAAGAGTGGCTCCACACAATCCTGCCTGCCAATTTATCCCAGATAATCCTTGGGATCCACTGGCATGAATTTGGTCTCTACTTTTGTGGACTTTTCCTTGTTTTGCCAGCAGTTTGGGCTTTGTGGGTTCTGCTGCTATGTTGTTTGGTGCCTAAAGATTCATGAGGATCTTCAGTTTATATTATGCCAGATTCACTGTGAAGTGCTCTCTTTTTCTGCTTGCTGAGCCTCACCTCCTGAAATCTCAGATATCTGTGTATATTATTCCTACAGATTTCCATCATTCTGTCACTGAAGAGATCATCTCATTGTCAACAAAGGGACACAAATCCTTATCCTCATGGAAATGGTGGATGTGAGGACAGGGCAATTGAGAGTGAACATCATGGGAAATATTACAGTGTGAGATGTTTCCTTTGGCTGGATGGGTGTCATTGGGGAATTTGTCAAAAAGGAGAGTATATCCTGTTGGGCATTCTATCAGGTTCCTGGGGCTACTGTAATGAAGTACTATAACCTGGGTGGCTTAGCACAACAGAAATTTATTTTCTCACAGTCCTAGAGACCAGAATTCCAAGATTAAGGTGTCAGCAGAGCACATTCCCTCTGGGAGCTCTAGGGAAAGATCTGTTCTGTCCTCAGTTTCTGGGAGTTTCTTGACTTCCAGCAGCATAACAGCATCCTCATATAGCATTCTCCCTATGTGTGTCTTTGTGTCCAAATTTCCTTTTTTATAAGGACACCAGTCCTATTGGATTGGGGGCCAACCCTACTCCAATATGACCTAACTAATTACATCTGCAAAGATCCTATTTCCAAATAAGGCCATGTTCTGAGGTACTGGGGATTTGGACTTCAACCTATGAATTTGGGGGGATGCAATTCAGACCCTAACAGGAACCCAGGGCTACAAAGTTCAGTTCTACTTTGTTGCCTCCTATTGCGTTGGTTTCTGGGTTGTCTAGTTGAAGTGAACATGGGACAACACAAAGTAGAAGATCTTTGGGACCTATTACTCAGACCTTGCAGGCCAAAAGTCATTGATGCAGCAAAACAAGACAATATATAACTGTCAGAACTGCTCCTAAATTGTTTAACATCTTTTACCTGAATTCAACCTTATTGCTAATAATGTTAAGATTCTGCTTTCCTTTTGTTTGCAAAACAAATTTTTAAAATTTTTAAATTTTAATTTTTTTTAAATTTTAACATTTCTGAGCAAGTTTATTAAGTGTATGCCTCCTATAGGTGTAATCTTCTTTTTATGGTACATATTTTGAATTTAATACTTACAATGCTTTCTGTCTTTCTGTATGTATTAATGTGTGTGTGTGTGTGTGTGTGTGTGTGTGTGTGTGTGTTTCTGGTAACTTGGAAGCTTATGGTCTATTTTAATTTATCTCATGGTTTCCAATATAACCTTAAATAACAGAGATTCTCTATTTCTTGATTTGTCAAGTTTAGATAATATCTATTTACTCCTGATTATGACAAATGAGGAAATTAGTACATCTCTACACCTTTTTCCATTTCTTCTCCCTTATCCCCCTTCCACTGGTTGTGAAAACATCCAAGTTTACCACGTTCTGATTCTGTTCTGTAACTATAATTCCCAACATTGTTTAGTCTTCCGTTCTGTCTTTAAACTTAAATAGGTTCTATGTTCATCACTAGCCTTTTATACTACACACCATCTCTGTTCCTGGATTCTTATTTTGATGATCATTTTATTATTTCATCACAGAAAAGTTTTAATTTAAAAAAAATGGCTCAGGAGGACTTATTTTATTAAGATCAGAAGTCCAGGTAAAAACAATTTACCTGGATATGAATTCTTACATCATACAATCTTTCCTTTGACTCTCTGTAACTATTAAACCACCATTTTCTTGGGTTTTTTTTTAATATTCATTTATTTAATTTAGAGAGAGCATTGCAGTGAGGGAGGAGGAACAGGGAGAGAGAGAATCTCTAGCAGACTCCCCACTGAGCACAGAGCCCGATGCAGGGCTCAATCTCATGACCCATGAAATTGTGACCTGAGCCAAAATCAAGAGTTTGATGCTTAACTGACTGAGCCACCCAGGCATCCCTGTTTTCTGGGTTTTAATGTGGTTATGGAGACGTATGAGGCCAGTCTGAATTTCTTCCCTCTGTAGGTGGCTTTACTATTTATTATTATTATTATTATTACTATTATTGTCTGGACACTCAAAGTCTTCTTTTGATCCTCAAAGTTCAGTAATTTATCACGTATATCATCGTGTGTTGATTATTCTGGACTACAGTTTTCCAATCACGTCACGTTTAAACTGAAAGTTCAGATCATCCTTTAGTTCAAAATAATTTTCTCTCCTTACTTTCTTTATTCTCTCCTGTTCTCTGGTTCTTAACTATGGACATTCAGGAAATCTCTAATCACTTTTATCCCTTGCTTCTTCTCTATTCGATTTTAGATGATGTCTCAGGCCTGTCCTCTAGGTCCCTGATGAATTTCTGCAATGTCTTTTTCTATGTCTTGCTATGTGTAATGTAACTTTTATTTTTGAAATTGTTATATTTGTCTTTAAGTTTTTGTCTTGAGTTCTGCCAGCCTGATTTTCATCTTTCTTGTGGTATTATATTTTTTGATATCTTGGTCCTATCTCTGAGCTTTTTCTCAAAAGATCCATGTTCTCTTTCATGTCTTGAAGGTCACAGAGAAGAATCTGACTAGGATGTATTTTTATTTACCAGAGCAATTCCTCATCAGATATGTGTTTCTCATCTGCCCTTTCCTTTTCAGATCCTTCTCTTTCTCCTTTTCCCCCTCTCCTTCTTGGTCATCTCTAAACTCATGGAGGTCCTACTTAGGCTCTTACTGGTTATTAATCATCTTTTAATGAGGCATATCTATTGGACTTACCGCTTCTTAAAAGTAGCATGGAGGGCAAAGTGAATGAGGCACAGCATCTGGGAAACCAATTTGGATGTTTACCCTCATAAACTCTCTCAACAAGCACCTCTCTATACTCCACCCCACAGACACATTAGGATCAGGGTCAGGGTCAGAGTCAAAGTTAAGGTTAGACCATCTTCCACTCTGAGGCTCACAGATTAGGCAGGAGGTCACCATGGCTAAAAATGAAGCCCAAGCAATTTACAGTCTCTCTCTTGACTGGTTCAAGGACTGTTTCTTTTCTCTGCTCAGCAGCCACAAAGCAGAACACCACACCCCTTCCTTCCACTTCCCCTCCCTGTTCCTTCAGATTAGGATATGGGTGGCAGAAGACAAAGATCGCACCTCTGTATGCTTCCTCCTTCAACTCTCCCTCCGCAGAGACCTCAGCCCAAAAGTGATCGAGGGGTGCTGTTCCCTGCTTCTCCTCTCATGGCCCTAGTCCAGAGAAGTTTGGTGGGGCATTTCAGGATGGCACTATTTACTTTTAGGGAAATCTGAACTTTACTAAAGATACAGGGAAGCCTGCATTGGCTCTGTGATACCTCACACTAGACAAAGTTCCTTAGTCTTTGAATTGGTGCTCTGTCCTGTTCTGGTTTTATGAAAGATGAAGTTTTACTCTGTTTTTTATATTGTTTTTGCTGGATTTCAGGAAGGAGAATAGATTATAAATTCTTTTACTCTCTCATCTTTTATCATAAATTCCTTTATACCGAGTCTCATTTCCCTTCTGAAGGTGCTTCATCCTGAAAGATTATTTTTTTAAAGATTTTATTTATTTATTTGACACAGAGAGAGAGAGATCACAAGTAGGCAGAGAGGGAGGCAGAGAGAGGGGGAAGCAGGATCTCTGCTGAGCAGAGAGCCCGATGTGGGGCTCGATCCCAGGACCCTGAGATCATGACCTGAGCAGAAGGCAGAGGCTTAACCCCCTGAGCCACCCAGGCGCCCCTATCCTGAAAGATTATTAAGCTGTTTGGTATTTTGAATGTTCAGTGGCTTTGAAGAATTTGCTTTCCAGTCTTACACTGGAGCCAGGGACTGCTTTCTTTTACTCTGAAGTTTACTCCATCTACTGAAATTTAAAATACTCTTTTCTTACAGGAGCTAAAGAAATGGCAATCGATGATGCATGGCTGGGCATTTCTCTTGCTCTTCCCCATCCTCCTTGTACCTCTGTGATGCTACACTAGTCATAGCAATGACAACAACACAACCACTGTAAGGACTAAGCCACACACAACTTCATAAATATCTTGTTGGAAATGGCTCCCAAACATAGGAGGTTTTGATGAGTTGAGATGCTTTCATTACATTCTAAAAATGTCGGGGAACTGGCAAAGTTATTGAAAACAACATTCACTTGAGGGCTTAAACACATCTGCAAGGCTTGGATTTCAGGTTAGTATCCTTCAAGCACACCGGGAAAGAGAGAAGAAGAGAAATGGGGCAAGGGTTAGGAAAAGAATCAGGAAGGAAGAAGAAATGCAGAAATGAAAGGGAAGGCAATGATGAGGAGCAGCCAGAGGTAGCTGGTAGCCTGTAGGAACATCAGCAACAGAGATTAGGTGAGCCTAATTTGTAAATTTTTAAAAGCCAATGACATACTTTATTAGATCACAGCATCCTTGACTTGGACTTCCCTGTGTCTTCTCACCCATCTCCCCTATTCTTCTACCAAAGACCTAGGTTTGGACTTGGTGGGATTTTAATCATCAAGATACCCCAGAACAAGGTTTAGGCTTCTTCCTGAGGCTTCTGAGGCTACTGAGGGCCAAGAACACTGTAGTTGTAATAATGATAGCAATTAACACCTGTAAGTGACATGAAGGCTGGGAGCACCACTGAGAGGCAGCCATAACTCCAGAGGCCAAGTGTAGGGCCATCTACTTTGGAATCCCCTGGGGTCACCCCCGGAAGATCTGATTTAGGAGACCAGAGGGATGGCAGGATTTACAATTCTAAAAATTTCCCCAAATAATTATGCCTACTAATGCTGGAGAACCACTGGTCTGCAGCATCTTTAAACCCTAAAATATATGATGCATGATGCTGACTTTCTGAAGACACGATGCCAAATCTGGCAGAGGTCCAGCCAAGGAGCTGCTCCCTAGCTATAGGGGGTCGATATTAAGAGCTAAGAAGACACACCTCTGTCATCCCTATTCAGAGCCATTTCCAGCTAATCACCAACAAGTGACTGAGTTCACACTGAAGTATTCCCAGATTTGGCACATCGTCTCCAAGCCTCAAGCATTAAATGCCAGGTATAGTCAATGTTGCCCTCAAGTTGTCTTCATGTAACATTTCTTTAGGCTGTGGGGGTAAGACTTGGAACAAGAAGCAGTGAGGATGGAGGCGTGGGAGCCAAATGTTTCTTGAGGTCACTGAAGACTACCTGGGAATATCCATGTATCTGAAACTTGGGATTCGACCACTTCAAACAGAAAAAACGAACAAAGAAACAAACAAAAACCCTGACTTTTTAGTTCAAGAGTCTGCATTTTAGATTGTTGTGATGTCTGGCCAAAATAAAACAAAGCCCCATTCATGTATTCAGCACCTGCAGTAGGAGGAACATCAAACCTTTATAATGTGGAGCTTGGGTAAGAGGTTACAGTCAGCTAACGTGAGCTCGTCCCCATCCAGGAACTTCCTTCCAGAAACAGCGACGTCCTCGGTGCTATAGGCATCGATTTCATCAGGCAGAGGGCTATTTAAGTAATTATCCAGCTTCTTCAGGGCCTTCAACAGGTTCTTTTCATAAACTAGAACACAAAGGCAAAAAATGACTAAGATGAGCCATACAAGTTAGTGTCACCTTTCTCTAGATATCAAGGAAGGAGTCAATCACCTTTCCCTCCTGACACATGACCGGGCAGCATCAGGGAATTGGACGGAAGGATGTGGAATTCTAAGATATGCATAAAGGACTCACTCCTCCTCGGAGAATAATTCTGCTGTCTACACAACACTGCTCCTTCTTGAACTCATCCACTTATTCAAAAATATTTATGGGAAGCCTACAGTGAAGTGAGCACTGGCAGGAGCATCACTGAAACTGCTTCCCTTGGTGCAGCAGGGAATTCCTGGTGGGGATTCTTTTCCCCTCAAAGTGTTCTTTTCTGGGCTCCCAACCTCAAGTTCCTGAAACCCATGTGCAGATTCAACATTAGAGGTACTTTTTCCTTATTTCTAGATAGAGGTCCCTACTCCCAGGGACATGAATCAGAACTCCCAGGATCTTAGAAGAAGCCACACCAGAGGCTGAGCAAGAGGCGGTCCACATGGAGAAGACTGAACAGGAAGACGACAGGTACTCACTCTCGTTTGCATCCTTCTTGGTGTTTTTTATAAATGCGGAGAATTTGGCAAACACATCATTTCCTGCAGAGTTAGATTCAGGGTGTTGGGTCCCCAGCTTAGGGTACCTTGAAAAATTCAGAATTAGAACATCACAGATAAGCGATGTTTGAGTGGGGCTCCTACAAGTGGTTGGGGGACGGGAGGCGGACCTATCTTTCTCTGAGTGGATAGAAACGAGAACACTTCCCTTTGGAATGTTTTCCTAATCTTTTTATCTCCAAGCCCTGGAAGCAATAGTCTAGGGAGAAAGCACTGGCTGTTCTCGTCCTGGCACACTTCAGACCTTGCTGGTCTTAATTCCTTTCCGAGTAAGATGAAGGTGGGGCACTAGAAGGTTCTCTTCCGGGTCCAGCACTCTGCAACAGTGCATGCTACCATGCACACCTTACCTTCCAGCAGTGGACCTAAGAAGTGGCCAACCCATGCGACATCAACCCACCTCCTCCCCACTTCCTGCCATCACACTGTAATTGCCAACCTGCAGGTGCAAACCAGAGAGACCCAGGCCTACCGTCACCACTCAAGGCTTCTGATCTCGCTCTGTGTTTTCTGTGGCACACCACGGTACAACGAAGGAAGTTAAGTACCGTGGCCACGGAAAACCAAACACACGGAAGCCAGGAGCTTTCAAGTTGTCTGTGAAGGGGGAAAAGTGGTAATCGGGTTGTGAATGCTGGTTTTCTGAGGCCTACCTCGGAGGGGCTAGTTTCTCCTCTAAGAACTCCTCGATCTTATTCACATCCGTCTTGACTTCACCATCAAAAGTCATAAAGGGAGGGTTTGTTCCAGGAGCCAGGTTTTGCAGGTCTGCAGGTTTCCTGGGGTGGGGAGGGGGTGGGGGTGAACAGCAGCTTTTGTAAACAGCTGCCAAGGTGCAGACTCATTTCCAAAGCTTAGCCGGGTCCCCCCCAGTTTAAGAGGGCAACCCTTGAGAATGTCAACAGGGGTGGTTGGGGTTTTC
Organism: Ailurus styani; assembly: GCA_002007465.1. Taxonomy (NCBI): domain Eukaryota; kingdom Metazoa; phylum Chordata; class Mammalia; order Carnivora; family Ailuridae; genus Ailurus; species Ailurus styani. The sequence continues at coordinate 3,442,482 of LNAC01000045.1, read as the reverse complement.
AAAATGTCCTACTGACAATGAAAGTGTGGCTCTTCTCTGGAGGCAGAAGTGAGAAAGTGAAATCTCCCCAGTGTCATTGCAGGAGAGCTGCTCACACAGGCTTTTGAAAGGTTCTCATCCAACCAGGAACTGGGGGAGCAGGTTCCTTCTGGTGCCCCCAACTCCTCCCTGATCACATCGGATCCAGTCCTGTCTTAACTTGAGGAGCCCAGACTCGGGCTTCCGTTCAGGGTCCTGACTGAGGATGGATGGGCCATGATATCGCCCATGGGTCCTAGGAGGGTGTGAGTGTGAGTGTGTGCACGTGTGAGTGTGCCCGAGTTTTGAATGTGTGAGTGCGTGGTATGTGAGCGTGTTATGTGATTGGGGGGTATGAGTGTGGGTGAGAGTGGTGTGGGTCTGAACGGGTGCGCCAGGAATCAAGTACAGTTCTTTCAATAACACAGAAAGCCCCTCTTACCTCTTCAGGTCCACCGTTGTCACATTAAATATAACGCCCTTTAGCCAGAGAATCATAAAGAGTCGCTGAGAAAACGGGCAATTCCCAATACTCTCACCATCATAACCAGCCTAAGTGGAAAAAGGAATCTTCATCAGAGCCAGCCTCACCGTGATAAGTGCCAGATTCTGCAATGCACGGGCACAAAACCGTTACACATTTGTGCTAATGGCCATGACACTGTAAACACCCTTCCGGGGCCATTTCACGGAGCCCCCGAGCCCCGCCGGACTGAGGGTGGGGGAAGCACAGCGACGGGGTGCACCGAGCATTTCCTTCTTCTTTCCCACCACTCACCACTTCCTGCCACGCTGGGCCTCTGCCCAGCCTTCACACCGGGAGACAGCGGCCAGTGGGAACTCCCTTGGTTACCAAAGGCACACGAGAAAGACATGCTCTGTCCCTTCCTCTGTCTCTTGATCCTCTCCATTAGCAGCACCCTTTTCCAGGAGGAGCAGGCTTAGAAACACCCCAGCAGACTCTCCCACCCAGACACCAGCCCTCATGGTCTCTGCGGTGCTCGTCTCCAGAATGAGAGGAGATCCCCGGACACTATCGAACTTGGATATCCCCTAATCTGATTCAAGGGGTGGCCAAGAGATGGGGGGCATTTGTCCTGTGAAGGGGGATTATTACACAGTTGGTGTTGAGAGTGGGGTGACTCCTCCCTGGTGACCCAAAGTGGGTCCCATCCACACACACCTCCCCCAAATGTAGACACACACATACTAAACACTTGTCCTTCTCAAAGGCAGGTGATGGGGAAGAGAGGGGAGAGCCACACTCCCCCTTGGAAATGAAGCAGTAGGATCAAGGCAACAAAGGAAGCTCCCAGATGCTTCTTTCTCCTGCCGTCTTTCCCCCAAGCCTCGTGTCTCTGACAAGCTCGTGGCACTAATGAGATGCTGCCGGACAGGCAGGAAGGTGACTTGGACATGCTCTTCACATCTCCAGACGGCAAGACCCATACCCAGCCAGACCTCAGTGACAGAAACACGGCCACAGTTCACCCTACCACACATATCTGAGGGAGCGGGAAAGAACAGCACCGTAGCTGTAACCTGCCTCACAGGACACGAGGCAGGAAGCAAGCTGCTGGCTTGGGAACCGAAGAAAGATCGAAAGAGATGCCAAGAAAACCAGACGTTCAGAGAGATAGTGTCCTTAAGTCACCTGGAGGGGCTGTTTTTTCCTTTTCTTTTCTTTTTTTTTTTAGACTTGATTTATTTATTTGACAGAGAGAGACACAGCAAGAGAGGGAACACAAGCTGGGGAAGTGGGCGGGGGAGAAGAAGACTCCCTGCTGAGTGGAGAGCCAGACGCAGGACTTGATCCCAGGACCCCGGCACCATGACCAGAGCCAAAGGCAGATGCTTAATAAATGAGCCACCCAAGCGCCCCAGAGGGGTTGTTAATAAAATGTCCTAATGTGCTGTGGTGAGTGTTGTGAATTGTGTAAAACTGATTATTCACAGACCTGTACCCCTAAAGAAAAAAATACATTATATGTTAATATAAAAACCAGCAGGAACAAAAAAAATAAAAATTAAAAAAAAAAATAAGATGTCCTAGAAATTAAGAGGGCAAGAGATTCCCAGTTTTTAAAAAAAGACTTGATCAAACCTTTTACAAAAGACACATCCAAATGTCCAACAAGCACATGAAAGTGTTCCTAACATCTTTAGGCAACAGGGCAGTGCAAATTAAAGCCACAAAGAGATTCCATGGCACACCTCCCAGAATGGCTAAAATGAAAAGGTCTGACGATACCAAGTGTGGACAAGAATGCAGAGCAACAGAACTGCCACTCGCCGCTGGTCAGCAGGCAAACGGCACAAGGACTCTCTAGAAGTGTTTGGCAGTCATCTACCAAAGCATAAACCCTATGGCGGGATTATGAGAAGTGGAGTTAGTCAAGCAGAGAAAGACAATTATCATATGGTTTCACTTATCTATGGAACATAAGGAATAGCTTGGAGGACATGAGGAGAAGGAAGAGAAAAATGAAGAGGGAGGGGGAATCGGAGGGAGAGATGAACCATGAGAGACGGCAGACTCTGGGAAACAAACTGAGGGTTATGGAGGGGAGGGGTGGGGGGATGGGTGAGCCTGGTGGTGGGTATTAAGGAGGGCACGGACTGCATGCACCACTGGGTGTTATATACAAACAATGAAACATGACATCAAAAACTAATGATGTACTGTATGGGGACTAACATTATAAAATTAAATTTAGAAAATAAAAAAATAAACCCTACAGCATGGCAATTCCACGCCTGACAAGAGGGAACACTGAGGGACACGAGAGACCCTCATAGGAATGTTCTTAGTAGCTCTGGTACAATAGTCAAGACCAGGAAACAACCCACATACCTAATCAAGTGTTGAACGAGGAGATAAGTTGTAGTGTGTTTGCACAATAGGACACGACACCACAATGGGGAAAAAATAGCAATTAGGGTAAGCAGCAATGTGGATGAATCCCCTATGTGTGGTTGTTGAGAGAAAGAAACCAGACTCGTAAGAGTTCAGACACAGGAAACTTCTCTGGTTGATGGGAGTCCGAAGAACAGTGGTCCCTAGAAAGTCGGGTATTATCCGGGAAGGATGGGAAGGAGGTTTCTTGGTAGCAGAAATGTTCTAGATCTTGATCTCCATGGTGGCTACAAAGGTATATTCAAGTGGCAGAGTCTTACGTTTGGGTTACTTTACTGCATGGCTTACTAAATAAATAAATAAAAATATGAATTGAAACATCGCAGAGAGTTGGGTTCAGTAAGTCTTGCCTGGGGCCCAAGAATATGCATTTTTAACAAGCTCTTCCAAGGTGACATCATGCTGGTGGCCAGAGACCCCCGAAGGTGGGCTTCATGCAGGTAAAGAGGCACCGACAGACTTACAGGGCTGGATTCAGAGTCCCAGAAGCTCCAGGCCCTCACGGCACACCCACCACCCCCTCCAACCCTCCCACCCTCCCTTGTCCTCGGGCAGGTGCTGGCCTGTCGACCCAGCAGGGGGAAGGGGCTGAGGATTCCCCCAGCTGGAGTCTGAAGCTTCTAGGAGCTGGAGGGCTGGAGGGGTGGGTAGGGAAGGTCCACCTCCCCACCACCGAGTGGTCAGTGCAAGGGTTTGCAGAGGGACTCAGAAACAGCACCCTGCTTGTCCGCCTGAGGCCATTCCCTGCCCCAGGGTCCGCCCCCTCCAGGCCATCCGGAAGGCTGCCCAGGCTCCTCCTCTCTCCGTTCGGAGCATGAAGAGCCGAGCTGAGTCACACAGAACTCCGGGCGCCTGGCTGCAAGGACCCCTCTAAGTCCGGGTGCTTTCTTAACGGTGGCAGGTTGGGGCAGAATCAAGCCACAAAGAGGGGGGCAGGGCTCTGAAAGCACAGGGACAGAAAGCCACATACTTCGGCCAGTTCTGACTTGCTCACAGCTTCTCAACCTCTTATTTTTGTAGTGGTTACACTAAGCACAGTCAAGTCTAAGACAAGTTCTGTGGAGCGGGACAAGTGTTTCCTTTCTCCTTCTCGCTTCTCTCTGCAGCCTTGGGAGGCCTGTCATAACTCATTCCCCATGCGGCCAAATGCCTGCAGAGCCCATGCGTGTCTGCCGTCTCTGGGGGGCGGCGGGTAGGAGCAATACGTTCTTTCAGAGTAAAACCTGCCTTTGCCCCCCCAGCTCTGCAGACACAGATACTTGGAAACAGGCTCCTTTCTGGAACAGGGATGACCGGGGACTGACAGGGGGCAGGATGGGGCAGCGGCCCGCAGGGCACCGCGCCCGGAGCTTGGAAGACAGGGACAACAGTCACAACTGCCCTCTGCATCCCCCCCCCATGTGGCCCCAAAACAGGACTGGTGCAAGCCAGCAGCGCTAGCAGGCTGGAGGCTGTCCGCTCTTTCCAGAGTGAGCTCGTTTTGGAGAAAGAGGCGCCCTGGCCGCCAGTACGCAGGATTTACATATAAAGTGTTGCCTCATCTTAAATGGCTCTGAAAACACTTTTCAATCTCAGTCCGTTGTAAGCGACGGGGTCAAGGGAACACATGGGGGAGGGGCGACGCTGAGGACGCCTTGCTCCCCGACTTGATTACTTTAATGTGTTTTTGGGGCCAGGACACGCCAGCGGAAAATAAAGGAGGAGCTCGGCAGCCCCGTATTGCGCAACACTGGGAGGGGACGGTCTCGGTCAAGTTCATTAACCCGAGGCGATGATGGGATAAATACACGTAAGGTAGGAGTGAATAACTGACACCGTCGCCATAATTGAGACGTTTTATGGTACAAAGTTTTATTTTCCGTTGCTGATAATTCTCCTGGGCTAATTACACCCTGGGCTAAAATTTCTCGGCGATGCTTCTCAGCCCACGGGGGGAGTTTTTGTATGTATACATTTCTGATAAAATCAGATGAAGCAGTTTGAGAGATCAGAGTGTCTTGTTTCCAGTGAAGACCCAGAGGCTTGGATAACCCAGAACTGCATGTCTGCCTTTCAAATGCAACAGTTCTGAGGGCCTGTGGTGGTAATTCTCAAAAGGAAAACATGAATGCCTCTGTCACGTTCCGAGACATTCCTTTTGCCACGGAGAGCAGCTGCGGCCTTGAGAAGTCCCGGCCTGCGCCCACCTCCCCCGCACAGAGCCCCCCAGGCCCGAGGCAGAAGGGTCCCCTTGTCACTGCAGAGGCTGGTGTCCCTCCTCACCTCAGGCCTCTTCAGACTAGAGCAGCCTCTCCCACTTGCCCCCTGCACAGTCATGCCATTCAGAATCTGTAGGGAAAATACTTTTTTTTTTCCCCCCAAATTTCCTTTCACTGCTTTTTGCCCCAGGCAGATGACCTCTTCAGTGCTGTGCTGGGGTTATAGGGAAGGGACACCTCCCACACCCCAGGCTTCCACTAAATGCTCCTGCCCTGCCACTGCATTTGAGGGACCAAATGGACTCCTGGCACCCCGGTCCAGACCTGACCTGGGGTAACGACCCCCAACAAGGAATTCTTGGCAGCTCCTCAGCACCCCTCCCCTCTCCTTTCAGCCAGAGCAAGCCACATACCTACCACCCTGATTCTCCAACTACTTGGCTCTACCTTCCTTCTAGAAGATTCTATGGGAGCCTAAAGGTTAAACCCATTCGGTAAAGTAAGCACTTTTTTCCTCCTCTACCCAAATGTAAAACGAAAGACAACTGGGGCGGGCAGAGGGAAGATAAAGGAAGAGGCAATAAATCAGGAATATTCTCATTGTCCCTTCTCTGATAGCTGGCTTTCACCCAACGGGGTAGGATGGCATCCCGCGTGCAGGCAAGTATTCCAGTCCCCGCAGGAAACCAGGAGGGACGTTGGGGCAAACAGCTCATCTGGCTCCATCGCAGGGGCTGGGAGAAAATCAGTGAGTAATGACGGGCTGTCCTGTTTCCAGCAGGCTGGAGGCGCTTAGGCTGAGCACAAACAGTAGCTGACCAGGGAGGCAGGAGGCGGAAGGCGGAGTGTGACGTGGGAAGCTGCGGGCAGCCACCAGAGCCGCTTCTCCTCTGAGAAGACCAGTGTGGTCGACGGAAGGGGCCAGGACTCCCCTCTGTTGGCCACTGACCCCACGGAAGGCTGGACACGGCCCCGCCAGGGAGAACGTCAGAGGCACCCAGGCCAGTGATGACTCCTTCCCTCCTCAAGTCCCACCGACGAACTTCCCCGAATTCCTCCCTCGTCCTTTGCCAGAAGCACGATGGCCTCACACACTTGGGACGTGGCCATGAGACGCACATGGCAAGGCTGAGCACAGAGCCCTTAGCCTTCGGGCCGGACGCCCAGCCCTCTCCCAGGCTCAGTGTGTCTACACTGACCGGACGTCTCCACAGAGGCCGGGGCTCCCTTGCCTCCGCACATGCAGGCTCCCTGCACAGACACCTGACTCTGGGGTCTGAGGAGCACCTCGCCCGATACTTGAGGGCCGTTATCGACCACCGAAGTGTGGCACCTGGAGTCCCCAAGGCTCGTGACAGAGAAATGTGTGGAAGCACTGACGGGTCCCCGTGCCACCCAGCCTGCACCCGCCTGGTCTCTGCACCCACCACTGGCCCCCGTCGGGGCTGGGGCGACTGTCCCACCCCATGGAGAAGGCTGGGTGGGGAGCAGTAGGAAGGTGGGGGTCCTCCTCCGGGGTCTCTGCCGGCTCCCATTTAGAAGCAGGTGGGAGAACTGGAATCGCTCTAACCCTCAAAACGGGGGGTGTCTGGGGGCAGGGACCCTCTTCATTCATCAGGGCCATGGCCACCGGCCCCGGCAGAGTTCCTGGCACACAGGGAAATGACCGGAGGCCTTAGTCCAGTGGCTTCCTTACACCTGACCCTGGTTGGCTCCCAGCCCCTCCCCCCGTCTTTCTTTTCTGGGCCAATGTCCATGAACTTTTCCCTTTCAGAAGCTCCAAATTCTTCCTACCAAGTTATCAGCCATGAAGAGTGACAACGAACAGGAGGGGGCTGGAGAGAGGGAGGTGGGGGGAGGGGGAGGTGGGGGAAGGCCTGCGTTATGGGCTATAAAATCTTCCCAAGCCTCTTGATCTAATAGTTTGACCCGAAATGCAATATTTAAGTAATCTGAGACTTCCCGATTTTGACTAATTCTGTAAATTTTTTTAAAACGTGTAATTCTTTCCATTAGCCTGATAAATGGAAGTTTCTATTTTGAGGCAGCACGGTCAAGGGCAGTGAGCACAGGGCTTGGAGCCAGGGAAAGCCGGTATGAACTCTGGCCCCACTACCGACTAGTGTGCGGCCTCGGGCAGTTCATGGGTTGTCCCTGAGCCTCAGTTTCTCCATTTTAAAACCAGGGATAAGGAGACCTATGCCTTGCAGGATCTTGGTGTGCTACACCTGGGTCTCCCGGCACCCCATAAAGGCAGGCTATTATTGTCATTATCACCAGCAGCATCAACATCATTACTCCACCAAACAGGAGTGCACCAGAACCGACAATTACAGAATCGAGGGAACTTTTTAACAAGCTCAATTAGCGTGATTTTCATGCCAAACTGTATAGTCCTTAAAAAGTCACAGATCTCCCCCCTCCCAAAAGTAACGCCTCCTATACCTATTCCAAGTGAAAATTAACAACTCAGGTCATTTTCTTAATTGCAAAAGCAAACACATCTTCAGCCAGGAGGCAAAAAAAGGCCGGGCCCAGGCTGGCATTCATGTCTGGGAGCTACAGCAGGCTCTTGGGGAAAGGTCCAGAGGAAGGAACATTTAGACAGCTGTGCGCCCCTTGACCGAGGGAGGGCTGAGAAGCCCAGGGGGACTGCTTTCTTCTCAAGAAATGGCACCAAAGTCCCCTGCTTGTAAAAGTGAAAGTGGATCTCGCCTCTGACTGTTGCCGTTGGCGCTAAGGGACCCTGACCAGCTGCATGCTGTCTTGTGTCCACTGTCACGGGGGAGAGTAAATTCCATGTTATGGAAGAGTCCCCATCAGGATTTGAAGTCTGTCTACACGCCAGAGCTGCAGATCCACATGAAGAAAGGTTAGCAGAACCAAGGAGGAGAGAAACAAATTAGCCGATCCCTTTCTTATCAAACGACAATGTTTTTGAAGGAAATGCCCTCCAAAAACCAGCGATCTAAGGGGATTTTTCAAAACTGGGAAGAGCAAAGAGTCACTGAATATCTGCTCTGATTTTAAATATATTTCTAAACCAATGACAGCAGTTAATCAGATTTAATCCTCTCAAACTCTTGTAGGATGCCTTAGAACTACCCCCATTGTACAGATGGAGAAAACTGAGGCTCGGGAGGCTAAATCAATTGCCCAAAGATACAGACAGGATTGGATGAATAAAGATTGCTCTTATTCTCCCAGACAGGATCCAGTTAATGGCCCCAGCTTCTTTCTAGGTCCTCAAGACAGAAACCGAAGACTTTCCTCCCCTTTACCTGAGCATCAGTCTGTCCCCAGCAGAGCAAAGGTCTCAGCCTCCCACCCAATTCCTGCAGCAGCTTCCTGCTGGGCCTCCCAGCCTCGGTTGGCTAGCCCCTCTGATCTTTTCCATATCCTGGACCACCCAGATAAGATGCCATTTTCCTTAGATCTCAGGTCATTCAGCTGGAATGTTGTTCAAAAGCAAATTCAAATGACGCTGCTCTCCCTGCAGTGTGACCAAGGCAAAGCACCTCACCTTCAGGGTCCTGATGCCCTCATTTACAACATAGGGATAAGAGTACGTACCCCACCCCGTTGGGAGACGATTCATTAGATGTTACAGAGAACAGTGCCTGACACCCGGAAACATTTGATCATCCGTTGCACCCTCCCTCCTTCTTTCCTCTCCTTCTGTGAAACTGAATGAAGGAAACCCCCACCAACTCCACTGCAGACCCAACAGAAAGAAGCGTCCCCTGCATCTTCCAACAGGAAGAGGCCAACTTTGCTACCCCAGTGGGAGGGAGGAAGATTTTTTCTTCACCCGGGAATGGCCCAGCCAGTGAGGAACTGCCACAACTCAGCCAATGAGAAACCATCCACCTCCTCAAACTCTCCTCCTTCAACAGACTTCATTCAAAGCAGCCCCTCACAAGTCCCTCCTTTTTCTCTCTAAAGTAATGCTCCCCTCTGTGCTCTGGACTTACCTACTGGTTTGCCATAGCTTGCACATCCCAAGTTTGATCCCTGGGCCGTTTCCAAATGTACCCATTTTCCTGGTGACATGACTGGCTGTTTTGTTTTCAAGGTTGACGCTTCCCACTGTCTAACATAGGCCAGTTAACCCAGTTACTCTCCTCAAATGCTGTTCTCTCTCCGGCCAACTGCTGTGTCCTTAATTATCCCATGTCACCCTCCGACAAGGCCATTTGTCCATCTCACTACCATCTAACTGCTGCCTCCAGACCGGTGGGTGAGCGCTCCCACTCTAGACCCCTTTCTGTGACTGTCCGCTGGGCATTGCTTTCGCCCTTTGCTGAATTCTGCTCACAACAGAGATGGCTCTGCCTGGCTTAGCACCAAATTGTTCACTAATTGTTTCATGTTGGTTGCATTCCTTCACAGTGGACCGTGTCAGCCTTCCAAGCAGGACAGGTGGTTGACTACTCCTTTCTAGTGTCTATAACACGTTCATCTCCTGCCTAACTCCCCTGCCAGCATCCACAGCGCTGATCCGCGCCCACGGAAGTCACTTTACAAAACTCGCATGGTGAGGGGGCGCCTGGGTGGCTCAGTCGGTTAGGTGGCTGCCTTCAGCTCAGGTCATGATCCTGGAGTCCCAGGATGGAGCCCTGAATCAGGCTCCCTGCTCAGAGGGGAGTCTGCTTCTCCCTCTGCCCCTCACTGCATTCGTGCTATCTCTCGATCTCTCTCCCTCTCTCTCAATTAAATAAATAAAATCTTTTTAAAAAATCACATGGTGGAGCAAATGGCCACTGTCCTCCAAAGTTCTAGCAATTCCTCATCACCTCAGTTCCTTTAAAGCCAGCAAAACCCTACCTTCTCCCCAAGGAGACCATCCACCCCACCCAGGAGTGTGACTGGTCTTATCTGCCCTCAAGCATCTCCCCAGCCTGCCTGTCCTGAGTCTCCTCTCCCCCACGCACCCAAAATGACCATCTCTGGGGAACAAGCTCATCCTGGTTTGCCCAGGTCTGTCCTGATTTTAAAGCTGTAACTTCTACATCCCCCTCCCCCAGGCCCTGGGCAAACTGGAACAGCTGGTCACCATGCTGTCTGCCCAGATGAGAGCCTTACTTTTCAGGGGAGGAAAAACATTATAAATGCCTTCCTAGATTACCTAGAAACAGGGCTTTGCTCCTCCCAAACCAGAACATCAGCATAGATTAGTGTAATCGATCGATCAGATTAGATAGCTGATACCTTGCATGCTCCGATGGATCAGCTCCCTGGGAGAGCGGACATATAAACAGAGGGTGAGGTCTTCAGGGGTTTGGGAAGGAGGTGGGAATTACGACTAGGCTGACAAACTCCCCAGGGTATGCAGAGCCAGCTAATAAAAGAACAGCCTTTCTCCTCCCAGCTGTAAGGGGAACTTTTGAGAAAGAGAAGTGGTTAAAAATCAGTGGTGGGGTTTGGGTGGCAAACCCACCCCAGAATTGACCAGTTCTGGGTGTGATGGACCCTCTAGATCAAAGGGGACCATAGAAATGGGCCAGAAACCAGGATCTCCTCATTTGTGAATCCTTATATCACTTTCAACAAGGGCCACAATTTCTCTTGGATCCTCCCTATTACGCCTGAGATTAAAAGGAACAGTAAAACCTCCTTCCCAGTCAAGTAAGAAAACCCTCCCAGTATCCCCAGCATTAGAAGTCACTGGAGAGAAAGTCTGCCTCACGGGAATTTGGAGTTGATAGTGAGTACTGATTAGGAAGTGTTACCTTAGAATTTATCTCCCACCTGCCAATCCAAAAGAAGACACATAATTAGATGCATCTTCTCGAAATAATTCACCTGAGTCCTTAAGAGATGACAGATCCCAGTTCTTTTGCAAGTGTGGTTGCAAATGGAAGAGCTATGTTGTAAAATAGCGATGAGGAAAATAACTAAGACGAAGCATTTACACTCTACCACTCGCTGTTCTAAACACTCACTTCTATCAACTCAACCCTGACAGCAACCCTATTAGATGCAGGTACTCTTACTAGCTCCATTTACAGGTGAGAAAACTAAGACACAGAGAGGTAGAGTAACTTGCCCAAGGTCACCCAGCAGGGTTTGAACCCAGGAGCTGGCCAGAGTCCATCCTCTTCAACCTACTCTGGACACCAGCCTATGTTTACATGGAACTCCAATAAGGTCCTTCCTCAGAGTAAAGGTCTACCTCTTGGTTTCAGCCCATCTCTTTTCAGTAAGGATTGGAGGTGGCTTGGGGAATCCATAAGAATAAGACAATGCATATTAGAAGCAGGCGCAAAGGACAAACAGTGGTTGGGACAGAAAATGGATTTGGGTGAAGGCTACTAAAACTGCATGTCCTATGAGGCAGGGATGGGGGCTGTGGGGGAGAGACATTTGACAATCCTGGGAACCATCTATGGCAGCTGAGTGGGCTGGGGGGAGCTCTGACCATATGCCACATATTCTGTTCCCTCTCTAAGAAACTTCTGCTATAACTCGAGGTGACAATGAATTTGAATTGTGCCCCTCATCCCCACAACCAGAACACAGTCCTTCTGCCCAATTAACACCAAACCTCCCCTACCCCCATCCAGGGCTGGCATCTGCCGGCAGAAATTAGGGAGTCCTGCAAAGCCATGAGCCTTAGCAGACAGTCCTACCTCGGCTTCCAGCAGGGCAGGCAAGGCCAAAGTGCTCCTTGAAAGATCCTGTCCATTCCACTAGGATCCACTCCAAGACAGACCATGTAGCATGTCCCATGCCATGTGGCCAAAAGATTTTGGATCTGGAATTTTCTTAAGGCAGATAAAACCAAATGCCTGAACTTGGCCATGAACAGCCTTCACTAAAAGCCTGCAGAGAGGCCTAAGCACGAAGCAAGACCATTTCCTGCTGTAGCTCAAGGACGTTCAGACTTGCTCTTCTCCCTGGAGAGTCTGAGAAGGTATTGGTTAAGGACCAGAAGGGCAACATCAGAAGCAGACAGGAAAGTACCATCGACCAACTTTCCAAATAGGTCTACTCTTGACCACAACTCACTCTGGCCGTGGCCTGGAGTGACAATGGCAGAGGGTGAAACACAAGCTCAAAGATGACTTACTGGTGCACATAAGGCAGAATAATGGCTCCTTGGGGACGTCCACATGTTATGTTACCTTCTGTGGAGGAAAGAGCTCTGCAGGGTGATCAAGGCTGTGGGTTCAAGATGGACAGGTGATCCTGGATTACCAGGTGGGCCCAATTTAATCACAGGGGTCCTGGAAAGATATGCTTTATGACTGGTCAGCAAAGATTTATAATGAAGGAATAATGGCCAGAGAGATGAATGCTACTGGCTTTGAAGATGGAGGAAAGGGGCCATGAGCCAAGGATGCAGGTGATCTCCCACAGCCGGGAAAGGCAGAGACCTGGATTCTCCCCGGAGTCTCCAGAAAGAGACAGAGGACTGTTCTTGCCTTAGTTTTGGCCCAGGGAGACTCAGGTCAAGCTTCTGACCAAAAAAACCATAAGATAAAAAACTTGGGTTGTTTCACACCACCAAGTTTGGGGTAGTTGGTTACAACACCAATAGGAACGAATGTTAGTGGTTCCCTATGAAAATGCGAAACCTCTTCTCAACACAGTTCAGCAGATCAACCAACTGATCAGTCATGGAGAGAGACAAATCCTGAAGCAAATGGCACTCGGCCTATCCCTAGAAACTTCCTGCATGGAGCCACCCCTCTCATTTGCCAGGGATTTGTGTGATGGCCATGGGCACCGAAGAGGGTAAATAAGGCTACCATGTGAAGAAGGCCCATGTTGGACCCACTATCAGCCAAGCCAGGACCACAGCTCCCCTATGTGGACTTGTGAGACAACAGTGCTTTGACCTGAATGGTGGGGAGTCTTGCTTGTTCCTCCATGTCACCTTTGGGGTCACAGCCTGTGATGGACTAGCCCCAAAGGTAGCTTTCCAATGGGACTCACCCAGCTATCGTCTTTGCCCAATTTTTTATTTGGTAAGATCCAATTTAAGGATTCATCTGGCCAAAAATCTAACTGGCCACAGTCACAGATCATCATATCTAGAGGATGAGGGGTCCCCTAAGGACATTTTGTCCCTTATAATCTTGGACCCTTACTGTAGTTTTTAGAACTTGCCTTTTCAAAAGGCCCTTGGAGCATCAAACTGTGGAACAACTTCAAGAGCTTATGGCGCCCCCTAGTGGTCCTGAGATGCACATTCAGACTTCCCATCTTCAATTTTTTTTTTTTTAAGATTTTATTTATTTATTTGAGAGAGAGAAAGAGCATGAGAGGGGAGAAGGTCAGAGAGAGAAGTAGACTCCCAATGGAGCCGGGAGCCTGATGCGGGACTGGATCCCGGGACTCCAGGATCATGACCTGAGCTGAAGTCAGTTGCTCAACCAACTGACCACCCAGGTGCCCCCCATCTTCACTTTTACCACATCCAGCCCTAACTAGGTTCTGGGAGAGAATGTTACAAGTTCGTTTTTTTAGCCCCTGTAGGGGGCTTTACTTTCCGATTTGCCAGGGACTCAGGGGTTTCCTGCTACCTAGATTTTCAGTTTTAAAATCAGGAAAGTCCTGATAAACAACAATGCACTGGTCTCCCTACCCTTGGGCTCCCTTTTAGACCCCACATTAAAACCACCAAAGAGGGTACTGTCTCTCTGTCCTGGGCACTGCCACAACCTGATCCCAAACACAAATGGGACCTGAACAGTACGGCTTTAGAAAAGCATCTTGATTTGAGATCAGCTGCGCATACTTTGTTCATGTTAGGAAAACAGCAATTTATGACTTGCAAATTATTTCTCAATTTTCACTGAAGAACAACGGAGAGAGGAGGGAGGAAGCACAGTGGGTGGGAGAGCAGGGTCGCTCCATTTGCTGGGCAGAACAGAACATGAAAAAAAAATCTAATTATCTCTAGAAGTGTCCAGATTCAGGCTTCTCATTTTGCTCAGAATTCTGTAGCTCTTTTGCAAAAGTCATCAGAAACCTGTAGCTTCCTGAAAAACAAAAGAGCTACTGCTTTCTCTTTATTTTTCTTTGTAATGTTTATAAGTTTTAAGGAAGCCAAGGCCTACAACCATCTACACACAAGGAAGAAAGTCAAGCACCGCAAAAGACTCTTAGGTTGGTTTCAATGACCAACATATGAAAGTTCTATCAATCGGGACAAGGAAGGGGACTAGGAATTCTGTAGAACTTTCTGTTCGGACGGAACTAATCAGTTAATCAGAAATATCTTAAGGGTTACCAAGGGAATTCTTAAAAGACAGTTTAGGATGAATGTGGACTTCAGTTGCTTTCCTTTTAATATTTGGCAGAAACCAGAAGCTTTGTGGTTACCTTTTCAGGTGGAAGGCAAAGAGCACTGGGGCAGTACCAGTCGTGAGATCTGTAAGAGCCCACCTGGCTGAAGATGCCCATACCAGCCTTCCACGAAGGCCTACACCTCAGAGAATCATGTAGAAAAAAAGCTGCAGTCTATTAAGAGAAGTGGTCACGGTTACTCTTCTCTTCCCCAGGAGGACACCGGCCCCAGCAACCACCAACCTTCCCACAAGCTGACACTGTCCATTTCCTCATACACAACATGAAAATGTCCCCTTTGGTGACCCCTTCTGTACCTTCCTACCGGTGTTTGCTCAAGTGGCAAAGCCAGATCAACACTCTTGTCTTATTAAATGTCATTTTGTAAAGTTATGCTTGCCAGATTTTCTTCCAGAAGGTTTGAGGCACTTTTGAGAAGCCATGTTAATTACTACAGCTTTAGCTGTAGTAAGATATTCAAAATTTCAAATTAAATCATTTGGTATACCATCGTGGAATATTACTCGGCCATCAAAGAATGAAACCCTGTCATTTGCGACATGGATGAAACTAGAGGGTATGTTGCTAAGTGAAATAAGTCAGACACAGAAAGGCAAATACCACATGATTTCGTTTATGGGTAGAATCTAAAAAAAACAAACGAACAAACAAACAAAACTCACTTTTAAATATAGAGAACTAGTGGGTGAAATAGGTGAAAGGGATTCAGAGGTACAAGCTTCCAGTTATGAAATAAATAAGTCACAGAGATGAAAAGCCCAGTGTAAGGAATATAGTTAACAATATTGTAATAAGGTAGGGGGGCAGATGGGAACTCAGTGTGGCTAGCATTGCATACTGTATAGACTGGTCCAATCACTATGTTGTGCACCTGAAACTAAAATAACATTGGACATCAATTATACTTAAATAATTAAAAAAAAAAAAACATCTGGTATACCGAAAAACCGCAACCGAAGGGTACCAAGTAGGACAAAGAGGACGGAGCCATTTCTAGGCATTAGGTAATCAGTGTCTCCTGCAGTTGTCTTGTCTAATGGAATAATGGATTATCCCTGAATGGCTTTTGCACTTCACTTCGGCAAGAATAGCAAACAAATGAACAGCTCCCAGCACAAAACACAACTTCTTGCTGAGGAGAGAGGTGATTACATAAAGCACTATGAGACCCCGGGCCAGATCAGTGATACAGGGGATGGCATTTTTTATTTAAATGCAAATTTAGTAAACTGTGTCCTGTTTCTTCCTGGTTAATAAGAAACCTGAGCCACATCAACTTGGCTAATTTTCCCCCAACTCGTCCTGTTTTCCCACTGAGATCTGAAGGTAAGCCTGCATTACTAAACAGAAATCTCAGGCTTCACAAGCTTTGTACTCAAACCAGCCTATCATTTTGCATCAGTGAAAAGAGACAGAAAAATCAACCAGGACACAAAATCCTATCAGGTAATAAATTAGGAAGGGTTGGCTTTAAGCTTCAAAAGCCATAAAATCAGAGTCAGAATAAAAAAAAAAAAGTGCAGAGTTTAGAAAAATGACAATATGCTACGGAACTATGCTAGAGAAGGTAAGGACTCCAGTTGTAACAGTTAGATTTTATTTTGCCTTTCCTTGCAGGCTCTGATGAGTTCCCTACAAGTTCTGGAGTTCCTAGGTCATGGATAATAAATGTGCTGAACTTTGAAGTTCTTTGTCAAGGAACAGAGACACGCAGTACCGATCTGCAGATGTTCACCATCTAAACGGGGAGATTTGGGGGTTTCAGACATTACAGAATTATCTGGAGGCTTTATTAGTCCCTAGGACTATATTCTATGCCCTGGCCTGACCCGTGCAACAGGGAAGGCAGGTGGCTTCAGGCCAAGGGGATCAGCTGCTCTCCAGACAAGGAGAAACACCAAATGGGCTGGCCAAGGCAGAGGCTAACGCCCTGGCTTTATTATAAGGAAGTCTTTTCTGTGCCACATGCTTTTTTTGGCAAATATTGTAACTCACTCCCCACCCTGACCCCTGGGAAAAGAGAAGGAGGGGCCTTTACTATTTCAGGGTTCCCTAACCCTGACTCTTTAGCTCAAAAAAGACAGTGAGCCCAGAGATCAGCTTCACAGAGTTGTCCACAAACCAGTCAAGGAGCAAACCCTCCCAAGGCTCCTGTTTTTAAAAGGAGCAGTTATGGTAAGCGACGAGGAAACCAATGTCCCTAATTTGTTGCAAATCATACTGTGGCCGCAGAAATCGATGTCGGGGTGATGAGTCACTTCATCTGTCCCATGGAGACGGACATGCCAACACAAAAGGAGAGGCTAGGGTTTTCTAAAGATGTTCATTTATTGTTCTAAATCTAAACTAGGCAAGTCCAGTTCCTTAAGAATTGCTGTATTTCAGGGCATCTGAGTGGCTCAGTTGACCTTCGGCTCAGGTCATGATCCCGGGGTCCTGGGATTGAGCCCTGAGTTGGGCTCCCTGCTCATCAGGGAGTCTACTTCTCCTCCCCTCTTCCCCAGCTCATGCTCTCTCTCAATCTCTCTCCCTCTCTCAAATAAATAATACAATATACAAATATACAAATAAACAAATAAATATACAAAATCTTAAAAAAAATTGCTGTATTTTGGTTTTACGTTGAGGGCCAAAGTCAGGCTTGGGAAACTGGAATTCAGAAAGGGGGCAACAAAATACTCCTATTTGCATAGAATAACTTGCAAATACCGCACAGTAACATTCCTGTAGCTCATTAACTGCACAGGAAAAGGCAAGTGCTCGCCCTTTCAGGAGGACTACGGAATGGGAAAATGATCTGGCTGTGATGGGGGGGATGCCACCCATCAACCAGAGGTCGATCCTGGGCACCCCGAAATCCAGGCATGTTCCACCCTCACCCACCGTAAGCTTGAGCAGGATCAGAGAAGCCCCTCACCCTGCTCCAGCCCCCAAGTCTGTCCTTTGGGAGTATGCAAGGGTCCAGATGCCCCCACTGGAACCCTGAACAAGCTCCCATATCCATTTATAGGAAAGAAGGGAACAGTCTTCTCTAGGAAGAAGAAAGCAGAAGTTTGTCTCGCCCCATGAGTGCAGAGCCAGAATCAGGGTGACTGCTCAAAGGGGATACGGGCATCTGTTCAGAGGGTGGAGGGAGACAAAGGAGCATCATTTTACGCTGCACTGAAGGTTCATCAAAAATCAAAAAGCACTAGGGAAACATCACAGCCAACAAATGGACCAGTCTGAAAGGTTTTACTAAATCCAGGGAAGTGAAGCCAAAAGAAAAATCCCCAGTAGCCACAACCCCCAGAGAAGGCCACGGTTGGCCATACTCCAGTCTACACTGGGGGGTTAGTGTCCCTGGAGTGGTGCCAAGCAACTCTGGGGGACACCAACATCAATCCCCTCCCCAGACAGTTCTCAGAAAAAGGAGGAAGAACTTCAGACCCCTCGATGCACCAAACGAGAAGCTCGCAAGGGCACCTTCCATAGAAAAAGAGCCAGAAATGAGGATTGGCAGAAAATGATCATTAAAAATAATGCTCAGAATGGATGGTGCAATGCAAGGCATGCGCTTTGAAACATAGAGACCTCGGAACCGCCCCCTTGTTTCATTTTGCACCCACCTCCCAGTCCCCAAAGGAAAACCATTCCTCTTCAGCGAAATCCCTGCTAACACCAATTAACTTGGCCTTCTCTGTGGATAGCCACCTTCCCTGCAAAACTCCTGTGTTGGGTTGTGTGTTGAGTACTGACAACTTCTTCCCAAGAGTGGGTCTGACCACGACCACTAGAAGGGCAGGAAACCAAAGTGGAGGTGGAAGATCCAGAAATGGAGACCATTCTCTCCTCTTTCCCCTCTCCCATGCAGAAGAAATAAGAAGGACAAGCGCTTTAGAGATTCGAGTGCAAGCAAATTGCCCCTCAGGCAAGGGAGGCACAGCAGAGTGCGCCCTTTACTCTCCCTGTAAACCACCTGGAGCTGACCCGCCCCTACCCCCCCCA
>LNAC01000045.1:3405067-3423766 GCA_002007465.1 Ailurus styani | reverse complement strand
CCCACCCCACCCCACCCCACACACACTGAAGGCAACTTTATAAAAGTGCCCCAAGGAAAACTGGACAGCCACATGCAGAAGAATGAAACTGGACCATTTCCTTACACTGTACACAAAAATAGACTCAAAATGGATGAAAGTCCTAAATGTGAGACAAGAATCCATCCAAATCTTAGAGCAGAACACAGTCAGCAACCTCTGTGACCTTGGCCACATCAACTTCTTGCTGGACATGTCTCCAAAGACAAGGGAAACCAAAGCAAAAATGAACTTTTGGGACTTCATCAAGATAAAAAGCTTTTGCACAGCAAAAGAAACAGTCAACAAAACCAAAAGACAACTGGGTACCTGGGTGGCTCAGTGGGTTAAAGCCTCTGCTTTCGGCTCAGGTCATGATCTCAGGGTCCTGGGATCGAGGCCTGCGTCGGGCTCTCTGCTTCGCAGGGAGCCTGCTTCCTCCCCTCTCTCTGCCTGCCTCTCTGCCTACTTGTGATTTCTCTCTGTGTGTGTCAAATAAATAAATAAAATCTTAAAAAAAAAACCAACCAAAAGACAACCTACAGAATGGGAGAAGGTATTTGCAAATGTCTTATCAGATAAAGAGCTAGTATCTATAGATATAGATATAAATGTTTATAGCAAAAAATCCTCAACCTCCCTCGGCATCAGGGAAATACAAATCAAAACCACAATGAGATACGATCTCACACTTGTCAGAATACCTAAAATGAACAACTTGGGAAACAACAGATGTTGGCAAGAATGTAGAGAAAAGGGAACCCTCTTACACTACTGGTGGGAATGCAAACTGGGGCAGCCACTCTGAAAAATAGTATGGAGGTTCCTCAAAAAGTTAAAAATAGTGCTACCCTATGACCCAGCAATTGTACTACTAGGTCTTTACCCCAAAGATACAAATGTAATGATCCAAAGGGGCACAAGGACCCAAATGTTTATAGCAGCAATGTCCACAATAGCCAAACTGTGGAAGGAGCTGAGATGTCCATCAACAGATGAATGGATAAAGAAGGTGTGGTATACGTCTACCTATCTATCTATCTATCTATCTATCTATCTATCTATCTGTGGAAGGAGCTGAGATGTCCATCAACAGATGAATGGATAAAGAAGGTGTGGTATACGTCTATCTATCTATCTATCTATCTATCTATCTATCTATCTATCTCCATATCTATCTATCTCCATATCTATATGTAGATAGATAGATAGATAGATAGATAATGGAATATAACTCAGCCATCAAAAAAGAATGAAATCCTGCCATTTGCAATGACATGGATGGAACTAGAGGATATTATGTTAAGCAAAATAACTCAATCAGAGAAAGACAATTATATGATCTCACACAGGGGTGGGTGGAATTTAAGAAACAAAACAGAGGAGCATAGGAGAAGGGATGGAAAAATAAAATAAGATGAACTCACAGAGGGAGACAAACCATGAGAGACTCTTAACTCTAGGAAACAACTGAGGGTGGCTGGAGGGGAGGTGGGTGGGGGATGGGGTAACTGGGGGATGGGCGTTAAGGAGGGCACGTGATGGGATGAGCACTGGGTTATATAATGCTGATAAGTCGCTGAACTCTACCTCTGAAACTAATAATACACTATATGTTAAATAATTGAATTTAAATTAAAAAACAAGAAATTAAAATAAATACATATATACAAAAGTGTTCCCAAGTTATCAGAAAGAAAGGTGCTACAGAAATAAAAGTCAATGCCCTATTTTCAGGCCCCTAGGTAAGCTCTCACTTGTTGCTGAAAGAAAGGCATCCACACAGATACAAAGTAGCATTCGGGGGATTAAAGGTGGGGAAGGATTTGCTGGGTCTTAGGTCTGGGATCCTAAGCGGGCTACATGTCTCAGCTTGTCCAGCTCAGCCCTGAGCACCATCTAAAGCAGACCTGCTCTGGCTGCCTGGACTCCATTCCGTCCCAGTCCACACTAACTGCCCAGGCCCCAGGCATAGCGACCCTCCAAGTACTGCCAGGAGAAGAGGGAGCTGTGAGGTGACTGGTGGCACACCGGCTTGCCCTTGAGTCTGTTCAGCAAAGGAAAGTTCTACTGGACAAAATAAGGCTCAAGGGTAAAAAGGGCAGCAAACTCTGTGTGCCTTCGATCAGAAAACACGAAACTGCCTTCTGAAAGGTAAAGTTGCAGGAAAAAAAATTAGAGGAAGATTTTCTTTTATGGAATTTGGGATGCTTAATGCTTGCTGAGCCAATGAATGAACACAGGAGTCCACCCATAGATCAGGGATCCCCCAGACACTGATGGTTAGCACCCCACCGCAATGCAGAACAGAAGCATTCAGTGTCCTTTAATTTGTCATCACATCCTCAAGGTCTAGCGGACAGTGACAATGGGGAGAGAAGAGAGGCCCAACCAGGGTAAGTTGCTTGCTTGACTCCTACTCCCGACCTAGCTTTGGATACCCACTGTGGGAAGAACATTCTGGAACTCCACCTATGATGGGTAGTGTGGGAGAAATCCAGAGCTCTAAACTCACTGCACACATTATTCTTGAGGAATAAATTGAATAATTTCAGGGGATTTTTAACTCTTTACATTTTTATTCAGATGCTATCAGTGCAGGAAATCAGAACTTAATAATACTCTACAAACCTTGAATAGCTAATCAACCTAATTCATCAGAATAAAGTATGCCACAGGTTTACAGTTCTGAGAATCTGGACTATACGTTTAAAAAAAATCATTACTGAAATAGGAGTCACTGATACCTTTTAGGGGGAAGGACATTCTTAAAAAGGAAACTTCATTCCTGGGAAGGATGATGTGAGTTGAATTGATATATTGACTGATTTTCCCACGGAAACAATGATACAACAGAAGATTATTTTCTTTGCCAGGAACTAATGGAACAACTTTAACAGAAATGCCCAACCCACCACGTAATTGGGGAAGGAGTATCCTGTGAAAGATAAAGTATTCTAAAAGATATATAAACCTCTTCAGCGGGGGACAGAGACAACAGGAGCGAAAACCAACAGAAATGTGACAGAAAGTGCCAGTCCCAAATGCACTAAGCTCTTGCCTCATTTCCCCATTTCTGTAAGGTGCAAGGGAGGTAGGAACGCTGTTTTTGTTGGGGGAAGATTCTGACCCTGCAGCCATCAGAATCTGATACCCCAGCTCCGATGCCAGAATTCCTATTTCCGAACCTCCTTTCCACTGAGGGAAACCAGTCTTACTGCCTCTCAGTCACAAGATAAGATTGCGGGAGCTCAATGACTTTGCTGCCCTCACGTTTCTTGCAAGCTTTTCTGGGTTCAGCATCAGTACCTCCCCTCTTCCTGTAAGGCGTGTGACAGGGAAGGAGAATCCGCACTGGTCCTTCCCCCACCTCTTGGTGCAGGATCCAGCCATGCAGCGTGGGGCGGGGGAGCAGGCCACCTGCAGTTGGGAGGGAGGAGGGCCCACGGGGCCCCACCGTGCCCTGCCGGACTCCTGTTATCACCGCCGATTAAGGGGCCAAGGTAACTGCCAAGGTCAATAGGAAGGGCTGTATCGGCTGCTTGCAGGCAAGAGGCCAATGACTACAAGGATTCCAGCTGTATCATTGCCATGACTACTGTTCAGCAGAGACCATCTGCAAAGCTTCTGGTCTTTAACTTTTCCCAAGGCTGAGAGAACGCTAACTGGACGGGAAAGCACCCCTCCGGCCCCTTGTCTCGTCTCGTGCCTTCCCTCTTCTGCCATCTAGCGGCAGCAAGGTGATCAGCGAGGACCGTGACAATCCGCAAACTCAAGGACAAGAGTTGCAGAATAGGAGACAGACGGAGAGATGCTCTCTTTCCCCACGTCTGAGGACTGAAGACAAGGGCCGTTATACCCTCGTTTTCAGATCTTGGTTGGTATTTATTGTTATACTAGCAAATCCCATGACACCAAGATGATGTGTCCCGCTTCTTATATGCCCATCAAGGAAAAAGGTATCATAAGTGCAGGAAGGCCTGGTTTAGAAAAGAAAAATTGAGTGTGTGTGTGTGTGTGTGTGTGTGTGTGTGTTTTAAGATTTTATTTATTTGACAGAGAGAGAGACAGCGAGAGAGGGAACACAAGCAGAGGGAGTGGAGGGGGGAGAAGCAGGCTCCCCGCTGAGCAGGGAGCCGGATACAGGACTCGATCCCAGGACCCCCTGATCATGACCTGAACCAAAGGCAGACGCTTAATGACTGAGCAAGCCGGGCGCTCCCGAGTGGTTTTTTTTTTTCCTTTAATAAATACAAGCCTGCACTATTGCTAACAATTTCAAGATTGACTTTGCCCATCCAACCAATGGTTTAGGCTGTCCGTCCCCAGTGAAGTGGAGAGATGGGCCCATTGTCTGCACTTTATTAATATATTGTGTTTATGAAGTCCCTCCCTCCGGGTTGCAAAAAATAAATAAATATTTATTTATTTATATAATAAATACATATATTATATATAAATATGAAATAAATATGTTTATTATATAATTATATAAAATATAATATTAAAAGTAAATATTTATTTATATAACAAGTATATATTTATATACCTTGAAAATATATATATATATATAGAAAAGTGCTTCTCACTCTTCCACATACTTAGAATTAAGAACAATTTAAGTCGTCATTATACCTAGATCCTAAGAAATATATTTTAGATCTTGAAACTTTGAAACATAGATCTGAACGTTTCGAAAAGCCCCTTCATCCTGAATACATTCCCAAGTATGTGTAGTATCTATTTTTTTCAACGGTCATGACAATCAGTGTATTATTGGGTGGATTAAGTGGTTGATGCTCTTCCCTCCCCTTCCCTCCCCGCCACCCCCCCAGGCTCCTGACCCACGTAGCTTAATCACTGAATGAAACTGCTCTTAGCTTTAAATTCTGGCCAAAGGCTTAGTTGCATTAGTATTCATCGTCACAGTAGGTGGAATCAAGTCATAAGAAGTACATGAACGAACAAAATGGAACTTACTACTTATCCTCATATATGAATTCTGCTTTAAAAACTCCAGGGCTATTTTTAATCCTTATTTAATAATATGGCCTGATACCAACTGAAGCTTTTACATGGACATGAAAAGCTTATTTCCTTGTAAAATTCTCACAAGGAATTATTACACAAAGGAACATCTTGTTCTGGAAAGCCTGCTTAATAATGCAGCCTGTTTTTATATACCCTGGTGGTTTGCGTTCTTGAATGGCTAAGAATATTCCAGTCCCTATAGTGACCACAGAGGGGAAAAAAAAAAAATGCATGCAGCAAATGGACGAACCAGCCACAGGGAGACTTCCTTTCATTTGCAATGCCTACTCCTGGACTGGCCTTAAACCGTTCCGTGCCTCTCACCATGGCCTGTCTTTTGACCCACACAGATGTCACCAGCTTAGAAGAGACATAAGCCATACCTCCCAGTTACCTACTGCCAAGTAACAAATTACCCCAAATGTAGCAGGGGGTGCTGCTTTTTTATGTCTCATAATTTCATCAGTCAGGAATCGGGACAAGGCCTTTGACTAGGTGACCCGTCTGTTCCACGTGGCATTGACAAGGGTCACTCGGTAGTGTTCAGCTGGTGGATAGGCCCATCTGAGGGATCCAAGGCAGCTTCATGCACTTGTCCAGGGTCACCACAGCGTGGCTGGAAGGCTGGCTCAGCTGGGATTGTCAGAGGGAGCACCTACTTGTAGCCCCTCCAGCTGGTGACCTCAAGAGGCTCAGTGAACAAAGCTCAGTGAACAAGGCAGAAGCTGCATAGTCTTTTATAGTGAAAATCATGCAGCAGCACCACATTCTACTGGTGACCAGGCAGTCATGGGGGTCTGGCTAGATTCAGAGGGGAGAGAGAGACTCAAACCCCATTTCTCAGTGGAAGGAAGGTCAAAGATTTAACCCACCCTGCGGCGATGGGATTTCAGGGTGTGCCGACATGCTCCAGTCCTTCGTGTCTACATCCAGTTCTTTGCTAACTTGAACTGGCTTAAGAAAATTTTACCAGTGCCTCAAAGCCGTGGAGTTACGCCTTTTATATCCAGGGATGGGCAGAGAGCAGCGACCCCGAGGCATTTTCGACAGCAAATGTCAATATCTGGAGAGTGACAGAGCAATCTTACTTTATTGCTGCTGTTTAGGACGCAGTCATAATATATTGCTTAAAGTGGCAGTTAACAAAAAAATGCACCCCTCGTATCTGATGTGTTAATACCTCCGAGTTTTCTTCTGCATCGAATTCTCTGCAGAGTTAAAGGACACAAAAAAGTCATTGAGTTGCTACCCAAAACTTCATCCAGACTGACCACGTATGGGAACAGAGTCAAAGGCATCCCGCCTGGAGCTCAAACAAAGGGAACAAAGTTGGGGTGGAGATTAAGTCGGTCCAAGAGGTCCAAGAGTCTTCGAATTCACCACCTCCCTGACCCCAAAGGCACCCAAAATAATGCTAATCTCCCTCATTTAGGAAGAAAGCCCTGTGTTCCTTGATCTCCAAACCAACCGTGAGGTCCGCGATACGCGGAGTGTGTCAGACATGCCTGTGGCTGGGCTCCGAAGGGCCCCACCAGAACCCCCACGATGACCTCCAGCCCTGAGTCCTCTTCCTCCCCCCACCCATTGTGGCCAGCGGTGGGTCTGGGGCACCCAGGGGGCTCTTCCTACTGGACCGCAGCATCCTAAACCCCCAGGAAGGTGAGAAAAACACAAAGATAAAGCCTTGGGCAGAATGGGTCTGGGCTTTCTCCTCCCACCAGGGCTGGCCATCACTCCAGGGGCGAGTCCTGTGGGCCAGAAGGCAGAATGGCACAGCTTTGTGAAAGGGGACCCAAGTGTCTTGTGACTCTGGAGCCACTCGGGACCTCCACACTCAGAAACACTGGGGTGAGTTTCTACTTAGTTGGCACAGTGTCTCTTCTCCTTCATAAGAATAAATGGCTGCTTCATAGAGATGACAGAGAAATGACTCTACAAAGGGTACATGAAGTGGCCCAGATGTCAGCTCAAGGCCCTCCTTGCCCGTGTGTTGTAATTATGGTTAATTATACAGTATTGACATTTGCTGTAGAATATGCCACAGAGACGTCACTCTGCCCATCCCTGGATATAAAAGACGTAACTCCACGGCTTTGAGGCACTGGTAAAATTTTCTTAAGCCAGTTCAAGTTAGCTGAATCTAGATAGGAAAGATTGGAGCCTGTTGGCACACCCTGAAATCCCATCATCACGCGGCTGCAAGCTCTTTGACTCTCCTCCCATTGAGAAATGGAGTCTGAGTCTCTCTCTTTCCTCCAAATCTGGCCAGACCTCTGTGACTGCCTGGTCACCAGTAGAATGTGGTGGGTGGGAGTGATACTGTGTGGTTTTCACTATAAAAGCCTATGCAGCTTCTGCCTTGTTCACTGAGCTTTGTTCACTGAGCCTCTTGAGGCCACCAGCTGGAGGGGCTACATGTAGGTGCTCCCTCTGACAATCCCAGCTGAGTCCAGCCTTCCAGCCATGCTGCTGTGACCCTGGACAAGTGCTTGAATCTGCCTTGGACCCCTCGGATGGGCCCATCCACCAGCTGAACACCACTGAGTGACCTGGGTCTCCCTCCTGCATTTTTTATTCTTCTACTGTACTCCTTACTCCTTACTACAATCTCCACCATAGAAACAGAGAGCCAAAGACAATTTGCAGCATGCTCAGACCTTTAACAGCTGTTCAGTTACTGTGTTCAGACTCAAGCCAAGGTCTGTGAATGCAATGTGATGATGCATGAGGCATTGCTAACTTAGATGGAAAGAATTTATGAGATTATAAAATTTACATTCTGCAAAGTCCATCATTAAAATCTGACCACCCAATTCTTTTCACCTGATGCAGGAGACATGCTTGTACATTGCTCATTCACTTCCCCATCCATCGTGCATGGCACAATCTTCCCAAGGGAAGGGACTGCAGTAGAATGGCAGAGCCCAGGCTGTCAGGAGTCTAGAGGCTAGATCCCCTCGCCCCCTTTCAGGCTCATTGCACAGCCTGCCATCCTGCCCCTCCCACCTAATCCACCAACCCCCTCCCTGCCATGCTCCCCTTACTCAGACTGCACTCTAGCCTTCTTCTGGATCACTCTGTAGGCTAAAAGCGCTAGAAAAGTGGGGGCTGAGTTCACTATTGTTTGTCGCTATTGTACCCCAGCCCCAAACACCATGTCTGATACTTGGCAGGCCCTCAATAAATATTTGCTTTAAACAGCCACTTGGGTCCAAAACACCACTCAGGAGTTCGGAAGACTGAAAAGTAGCTTTTACTTCTCCCCACAGCAAAAGACTCAACGTTCATGTGGCCAACCAAGCCCAAAGGGAGAAGAAACAGTGAGTTGGGGGTAGAGTCCATAAACCTAATAAAAATCTGGAATTAGAGACTATTTCTAATCTGACGATTTCTTACACACACATATCAAATTAGACTTACCCCTGCAGATTGAATAAGTGTATATCAACTGTTGCCCATACAGCTATCCCCTGAGATGCTTCCAAAGTATCTCTCTGAATGATCTTTGGTATTTGAGTATTTCAGTTCCCCTTCCCATTAATTAAACATAAGTTCTGGGTAGTCTTCCACAATTCGCTGGACGTCTACAAACAGGATTTGTTATCATTCTCTATAAACTTTGGTTGATTGTCTCAACAGATGGGTCATAAATAGAACATCTGGCTAGGAAACAATCTCAGAAACAATATTTTGATACCACTGCAACACATTTGATTACTTTTCACCATGGTTTTAATTTGTGAGACTCAAGTTCATCCCAGTAGGTGGCATGCCAAGATCAAAGTGATATATCTTACCTGTTCAGATGGAGCAGTGTGGCATGAAATGATCCGGCTATCTATATATTTTAAACCTTGTTTTGAATAGGAATTCTTACCATGTAAGAAAGANTCTTACCTGTTCAGATGGAGCAGTGTGGCATGAAATGATCCGGCTATCTATATATTTTAAACCTTGTTTTGAATAGGAATTCTTACCATATAAGAAAGAATGNGTGGGTTAAAGCCTCTGCTTTCGGCTCAGGTCATGATCTCAGGGTCCTGGGATCGAGGCCTGCATCGGGCTCTCTGCTCAGCGGGGAGCCTGCTTCCCCCTCTCTCTCTCTGCCTGCCTCTCTGCCTCCTTGTGATCTCTCTCCCGCTGTGAAATAAATAAATAAAATCTTTAAAAAAAAAAAAGAAAGAATGTAATTCGGGCGCCTGGGTGGCTCAGTGGGTTAAAGCCGCTGCCTTCGGCTCAGGTCATGATCCCAGGGTCCTGGGATCAAGGCCCACATCGGGCTCTCTGCTCAGCAGGGAGCCTGCTTCCTCCTCTCTCCTCTCTCTCTGCATGCCTCTCTGCCTACTTGTAATCTCTCTCTTTGTGTCAAATGAATAAATAAAATCTTAAAAAAAAAAAAGAATGTAATTCTCCAAGGGCACGCCCTTGATAAAAATGTAACCTGTTAATTAAAAAGAAAAGGAGAAAGGCAAGATTTGAAATACCTAATCCCTCAGGACTCAAGAAGTTATAGAAAGTAAAACAGAGCATTTAAAGATTCTAGTAAATGAAGTTGGAGATTCGAAGAGATCTGTCATAGCCTTGGCTTGGTTTTCCTGTGCATAAATTCCAAGAAGTTACTAAGACTAAAAGGATGAATTACTCCAGTACAAATAGTCAAAACGCTCCCATAAAATATATGCAACCCACATGACAGACAGTGGTCTAATTTCCCTAATATAAAAATCAGGAAGAATAAGGCCAAATGTAGATTTGAAAAAATGGGCAAAGGACATAAGCAAGCTGCTCAGGGAAAAAAGATATCAATAGTGGTTAGAGCTATAAAAGTATACTCATTCTCACACACACTAAAAGAGATGTGAATTAAGTGACAATTTAATTTTTCACCTCTCAGCTTCAAAAAGTTTGAGAAAACTCTGGGGAAGTTCGGGGAAATCAACATGGCCTCCATATTGGGTAAGGGAGACATTATGTGGTGGAACCCCTGAAGAGGAAATTTAGTAAAGGTTATCAAAATCTTAAACAGGCATATCCTTTCCCGTAGCAATGTCATTTCTAAGAACTGAGCTTCCATATGTGATTACACATCTGTGGAGGGATATTCAGTATAGCCCGGTTTAACATCCAAAGGGAAACTACCTAAACATCCACCTGTGGGAAATTGACTGTGAAGTATACCCATCACTAGAAAACTGTGACATTTTTGACAAGAATCTGATAGAGCTACAGGTACCAAAAGGGAATGATTTCTAAGATATACTATTAAGTAAAGAAAGCAAGACATAAGTCAGTGTACTACTTTTTATGAAAAAAAAAGGTGGGTGTGGTGTTTTTTTAAAATATGTCCACAAATCCTTTGACTTTCCCTTTAAAAGGTGGAGTTTAATTTCCATCTCCTTAAGTTTTGGACTTGGTGAATAAAATAAGACAGAAATGACAGTGTATGGTTTCTTCTTTCTTGGATCCATGCTCTGGGGAAAGCCAGATGCCATGATGCGAGCACACCAAAGCAGCCCAGGGAGAGAGCCCCAAGTGGTGAGGAACTGACCCTCTTGCCAACAGACATATGAGTCAGCCACGTCAAAAGTGGACCCCCACGCCACCCCAACCAACCCTTCAGATGAGACCACAGCCTTGCCAACATCTTGATTGCAACCTCATGAGCCAGAACGACCCAACTAAGCTTATCCCAAATTCCTGACACAGAGAAACTGTGAATAACAAATGTTTGTTGTTTTAGATTGTTAAGTCTTAGAGTAATTTATTACTCAGTGTTAGATAACTAATACAGTGAGAATATTTACATGTAAACTTGCATATGCACAGAATATCTCTGGAAAGATATTCAGTGGCTGTCTTCACAAAGAATAACTGAGAGGCTGGACCTCAGGGGTAGAAAAATACTTCCTTTTCATTTCATTACATTGCATTGCATTGTATGCTTTTATATTTATAATCTCTGTTTTATTTCAATCTCACCTAAATCAAGAATAGGAACTTCACAGAAAAAATAGCATTTCTAACAATATGTATAAGATGTGTAGTATCTTGGGGCACCTGGATGGCTCAGTTGGTTAAGCGGCTGCCTTCTGCTCAGGTCATGATCCCAGGGTCCTGGGATCAAGCACTGCATTGGGCTCCCTGCTCAGTGGAGAGCCTGCTTCTCTCTCTCCCTCTGTCTGCTGCTCTGCCTACTTGTGCTCTCTATCAAATAAATAAATAAAATCTTTAAAAATTGTCTCCCTATGGGAAGGAGAATGGGTTGCCAGAAGACACAATGACGTCTTTAGAAGTTGTCTATATTGTGCAGAAAAACTCTTCTCCCACCCCCAACTATGCCCAAATACAAAGCCCAGTTATGAATCAGCATTCTGTCAGGAAAAAAAAGGCAGAAGAAATTCATGATGGAAAAGGAGTTTAGGAGATTTAAACATCCACCTCCCCAACTCTCAGAGAAAAATTTTCTTTGCTGAATCTCACAGGAGCTCAGAGGGAGGCTAGTGCAAAGCAGTCTATTTTCAAAAATCCTGAAGAATATGTACGAGGGACTGTCAGAGGATCCCACTCTCTGTGTCTTTCCAAATACAATCAAATTGATAAAAACTTAGTGACTACCACTGTATCTGCAGGTCCTTCTGCTATATACTCCTACAGCCTCCTACTCATCTTTGCTCCCACCTCCCCTTCCTGCCAGCATTAACTTAATCCCTACTATGTGCCAGACCCTGTACTGGGGGTTGGGAAGACAACGGTGGGCAAGGCTATGTAGTCTCTGCTACCACACACTTTCAGTGCTCAGTCTCTGTCCTCTGTGGTAAACTAGATGGTAACCTCTATGAGGTCACGGACCCTGCCTGTCCTGCTTGACATTGGGTATGCAAACTCTAGCACTGTGTCAATGCATAGGAGGTGACATGGGCTAAGTTAACAGACTAATCTACAGCACTGTGACCCACTTGAACATAAACCATGGCTCAGAGCTTTATCCTTTATAAATTCCTTCAAAATCTAGGTTTTCTTTTTCTATGTATATGAAACTAAAGGGTAAATTTACCTGCTCTAAGAACCCAGTGTGGTGTTTCTGAAGATATCTTACAGATCCCCAGATACTCAGGGAGGTAGGATATCTAAGGGGCCTCCTGGAGAAAAGCTGACCTCGAGAAACCAAAGCTATAAAGGAGACCCACTGTGAGGAGAAGGAGCTCATGCTGGGGGGTGAAGCATGAATGCTCACTTACTTCCATAAGCCCAGAGTGCATGACCCGTCGGCACCAGTGAGGGGCAGGAGCTGTGGCATATGTTCACCCAGCAACGCAGAGCCACAAATTCCCACAGCCCTGAGGGAATTTCAGCATCTTGCAGCCCTGTTGCCAAGACATCTTCATGGAGGAGAAAGGCTCTGGCTTTTTCAGAAGAGACGCTGGACTGAGATGGTGAGAAACAGGTCTGTGGCCAGCTTCTCACTAGCTGAGTCACCTTGGACTATGCATCCATCTGGCTATTTACGTATCATTACCAAAAAGCACTGACTGAGAGCTTAGAACAAGCCCATCGCCATGCCAGGTGAGGAGGACATGACGTGGAGAAGCTATGACGACGTGGATCTCACTCAGCGTGGGGAAAGGGACCATGACCCCCAGTGTGCATGTGTTTATGCATGTGTGTCAGAGGTTAGCAGAACATGGTGTTTGACCTCAGTTTCCACCCCAACTAACTCTACTGATTTCATAAATGTGTTTGTGAGCTCAGCCATCAGAAAAGATGAATACTTAACATTTACATCAACCTGGATAGAACAGGTGGGTATTATGCTGAGTGAAATCAGTCAGTCAGAGAAAGACAATTATCATCTTATACATGCAATATAAGAAACCACTCAGAGGATCATGGGGAAGAGAGGGAAAACTGAATGGGAAGTCATCAGAGAGAGGGAGACAAACCATGAGAGACTCTTAACTCTAGGAAACAAACTGAGGGTTGCTGGAGGGGAGATGGGTAGGGGGATGGGGTAATTGGGGGATGGGCATTAAGGAGGGCAGATGATGTGATGAGCACTGGGTGTTGTACTAAACTGATGAATTACTAAACACTATATCTGACACTGATGATGTACTATACGTTGGCTAATGGAATTTAAATTTAAAAAAGGTGTTTTTAAGCAAGTTGTATAGACACTCAGAAAACAAATAACAAAAAATATTATTTTGAGGGGGGAAGAGGTAAAGTCATAGAAATGCATCTTTGCTCATTCCCTTCAGAGCACATGGTCATAGTCCACACATAGTTATGAGAATACCACCTCCCTTTCAAGCTCCTCAGACACCAAGACCCCACAGAACAGTCTCAACACACTCTTCCCTGCAGAAAGGTTCGTAGACAGTGCCTGGGTGGCTCAGTCGGTTAAGCGACTGCCTTTGGCTCAGGTCATGATCCTGGAGTCCCAGGATTGTGTCCCGCATCTGGCTCCCAGCTCCACAGGGAGTCTGCTTCTCCCTCTGACCTTCTCCCCTCTCATGCTCTCTCACTCTCTCTATCAAATAAATAAATAAAATCTTTAAAAAAGAGAGAGAGAGAGAGAGAGAGAGAGAGAGAGAAAGGTGCGTAGATTGCTGCAGCCAACTGGTCTGCCATGAGTCACTCAGCTGCTGATCTTGGACACACACCTACACTTCCCATCCTGCCGTGGCCACAAGGTGTGGCCTGCTCGGCTGGCTCCATTATGTACTCATTTATGTTGGGGGGGGGCAGTTCTCAGTGACAATGCCTACTCAGAGGTCATGTCTTTCTTGAGTTGGACTTTGTTCCATCTCCAATTCCACCTGTCGAGAGACCCAAATGTGATGGCAAATGCAAGTTTTTGAGCTCCACGGTAGCTGCATGTTAAATACATGGTGTCCAAAACCTGGTTTAGGAAACTCTTAGACTCTGGCCCAGGATTATTCATTGGTCACACTGAGGTTTTTTTAGGTCATGTGAAATTTGCCAGGAAATCCATGTTAGACTGTCCCACCCCTAGAACTTACCTTAAAGTATACACAGTTGCCAGGTACTATTGGATTAGAGGCACCAAATCTATAAGCAAGACTTCCTTAGTGACTAAATCCGCACAGCTGGTCAAGTCCCTACCTTATCCTTTGTTGTCAGTATTTTGTTTGTCGTTTGTTATTGTTATGTTGGTATGTGATTATGTTGTAACCCCTTGTTATGAGTAAAGGAGAAAAGAATCTTTCTTACTAAATAGACTAAAGGATTACCCTATAATTTGATGACAAATAATTAATACTTCTTTGTAAAAAAAAAAGAAAGTAAGAATTAGCATGATCAGCAATAAATCTACCATACAATAATTCACGGACGTTCCCCTCCGCCTGTTCTGTATGTTCTTGGCTCTTTTAGAATAATACATTCTTGCATCCTTACAGAATAAAACAAAATGTCCATTTTGTAAGACGACAATTTCCACAAAGATGGAGAATAGAAACCACCAGGTGGCTAAAAGTAGAAGCTGATTTGATTTGCACCTGTTACTGGGTCATAAGTCATCGCTTTGTGGTATATTTGCAGCCGATATAGTTATTTTTT
This sequence comes from Ailurus styani, assembly GCA_002007465.1. Taxonomy (NCBI): domain Eukaryota; kingdom Metazoa; phylum Chordata; class Mammalia; order Carnivora; family Ailuridae; genus Ailurus; species Ailurus styani. The sequence goes on along the minus strand of LNAC01000045.1, from coordinate 3,409,135 downwards.
CCCCTATTTTTTATAGGTGGAAAATGTACAAGTTAAAAATTGACAGATAAAATAAGAGCTAATTAATCACAACTGCGTTTACTAGGCTGTCAGATGAAAGCGAGGGGAATGTTTACAGTACTTCTCCTTAAAGAACAAATCTGTGAATTCTGCATTCCAGTGATGGCACAGAAAATTTTGACATATTTACAAAACCCAGGAGGTCAGATGTCTACTATGCAGTGGAGCCCAAAGAAGGAACTTCAAGAAAGCTAGATTTGGCAAAGAAATCCTATTTTAGACTAATTTAAGGATTTTAAACCAAGTATTACAAACTCAAAAGACAGAAGTAACCAAACGGTTTTGCTTGATTGCTGCGTTGGGGTCTTTTTTGTTTTTAAGGGGAATGATCAACAATCCTACAAGGCATATCTTAAGTGACCTTCAGACATTGTAGCAAGTAGTAGTTGCTTAAAGACCAATCTCCCTGTTTGGAGTCTGTTTTCTTAAAGAAAGAAAAACAAATGGTGGGGTGGGAACAGGCAACCGAGCATCAGGCTGACCATGTCGGAAGGAAACATTCTGGAGAGGGGCGCCTGGTGGCTCAGTTAGTTCAGCAGCTGCCTTCGGCTCAGGTCATGATCCCAGAGTCCTGGGATCGAGTCCCACATCAGGCTTCCTGCTCAGCAGGGAGCCTGCTTCTTCCTCGGCCTCTGCCTGCAACACTGCCTGCTTGTGCTCTCCCTCTCTGACAAATAAATAAACAAAATCTTAAAAAAAAAAAAAACATTCTGGATAAGCTGTCCATGACAAGCCCTTTGCCTCTGCCCACACAAACTTCTCCTGAGCAGGATCTGAGAAAAAAACCTTATTTTTACTTTTCGTAATATTCCTATCCCCAAAGAATGGAGGTAGTTAGGTACCTAGAGAGATTTTCCCTTTAAAAAAAGGGGGGGGGGTGCCTGGGTGGCTCAGTGGGTTAAGCCTCTGCCTTCAGCTCAGGTCATGATCCCAGGGTCCTGGAATTGAGTCCTGCTTCAGGTTCCCTGCTCAGCGGGGAGCCTGCTTCTCCCTCTGCCTCTGCCCCTTCCCCTGCTTGTGCTTTCTCTCTCTCCCCGCAACAAATAAATAAATAAAATCTTAAAAAACAAAAAAGAGGCAGGAATGGAATGGGCAAGGGGATTGTTTCTGTGCAAAATCAATGGACGTTTGTGGGAGCTGAGCAGATAGAACAAGAATGCACATTGACACGATGCTTATTTCAAGCCAGGTACTTTTCTAAGTGCTTTATGTAATCTAATTCTTGAATACCCACAACAACCTCATGGGGTAGGTACTATGATTATCCCATTTTAACCATAAGCAGCAAAGGCACAGAAAGGTTACGTAGCTTGCCCAAAGTCACCCTGCAAGAAAGCAGCAGAGCCAGGATTTGATCCCACTGGCTATTGATGTCCCTGCTACTGATCTCCATGATATATCCCACCTTGTGCAGGCAGCCACCCATTCAAACCTTCATCATGTTCCAAGCCTGTGCTCCACATAGAGGACTGAAGATGAATTTCACACGGTCAAGGGAAAAGGTAAAACACGCATCGTGTGTGTGGACCTTCAACAGAGGGACACCCAACCCAGACTGGGGTTGGCAAAGGCTCCCCAGAAAAGACGATGCCCGTGCTGAATCTAGACACACAGCAGATAACCAGGAAGGAGGCAGGGAGTGGGGTGAGGTGGAGAGAAACTTGATTCAGGCAGAGGGTATAGCACCTGAGCAATTTCCAGGCAGGCAAGAATGTGGTTCTTGCAAAGAACGGTTAACGAGTTCAATATGGCTGGCATGGTGGTACCATGGGGGACTAAGTCGGGGGGACACCCAGGCAATACCGCAGAGGCCAGAATGCCATCGTGAGTGGCCTGTGGCCTGGCTAAGGAGTGTGGACTCATCTTAAAGTCTGCAAGAAAGAACTGGAGAATTTTACTTTCAGAAACAAAGTGAACAAAGTGATCATATCTCATTTCCTATCTCACTGGCTATCACCACAGGCCTAGACTGGAGAGCTGCGAAATGGAAAAAGGAAGATGAGGTAGGAAAATGTTACTGTATTTTGAAAACTGTAACAAGAAACTGCAAAAGTGTGCTGGAAGCAGATGGCCATGAGACAGGGTAATGGGGGATTGCTTAAATCAAGAGCAGATCCGGGGTACACACAGCAGCATTGTGCTCAGCTCTGCCCCCCCCCCCATCCCCTCCTCCTTCCCTGCAGACTTCCAGCTCCCAGGGGCCTTCCTAAGGGCTGTGCCCTTAGATTATATTCTGACACTTAACCTTGAAATGCTCCGGGGTCTTCAGAAATGCTCAGAACAGCACCTTACCACGAGGGAAGAAACGCATGCCCTCTCTCCCCTAACCCCTTTGCTCCCCAAGCAATTCTTGAAATTCTGAAGTTAATCACTTTGGAAACATTTCTCTTCTTGCTTATTAGAATTTGCTTACATTCCCGTCAAGGAGCTTTAGGTCCTATCTGGCTTCTATAAGCCCGAAAGTATTTTGAAAGGATTATGATTCAACATGCAATGCACATTCTTGACCTTATTATCTGCTGCTTTCCTGGTCTGGCCAAAGGTCCTCAGAAAGGGTTTTTTTTTAAACAAAGATCCCCATTTGTGTGAGCTACCGCTGGACCTTGCCCTTTATTTTTGATGCCTTGTAGAAAGGCCTCTTTAAAAGCAAAAGCTCCTCAGTCCTGCCCTACAGATTCTTTATTTAACAAAGTCATTGCTTTCTTGCCATTTGAAGCAGGGTTGAAATATGACATAAAGGCAGATGGTCTTCAAGTCACCAGCATCTTGCATTCTTCCAAAATGAATGTTATAATGCTCAACAAATATTATAATATTTAAATATATTTCCACTTTCCTTCCAAATACCAGGGAGGAATACTTTTTGGGAGCTGAAAACATTGGTCAGCTCTGGGCCTCCGAAAGTTGAGTCCTGGGGAGACTTCTCACATTACAACCTGTTTGCATTGTTTTTCTCTTCAAGTGAAATCTTCTGGCATGAATTGCTTTGAACATTAATAGGGCGTGTCACTTTTTTTTTTTAATTGATTCTTCAATAATCTCCGGACTCGAAGGCCCAGTTAGGATTTTCAGAACAAGGGACAGTGGGATGCTGGACCCGCACCCCCAGGTCCCCCTTCTACCTCTATCCAACCTCTTTGTTTCCAAACCATCCGGTCTCCCCCAAAAGGCTCCTGTAACTCTCCGTGACCCCAGGCCATCCCGCCTCCCTCCTGCGAACAGAAGCAACAATCAGGACGCCTGGAAGACCCAGCCTCAAAAAGCGCTTCGAGTTGGGGGAACGCTCGACTGACCTTCACGAAGAGGGTGATGTCGTGCTCCTGCCGCGGGGCCCCCTCCTCCGACGCCTCGCCGTCCTCCCCTCCGCCGTTCACCCGCGCGGGCTCCTCCCCGCCGTCCACGCTGCCCTCCTCCGCCAGGTGGTTGCCGAGCTCGGCCTCCGGCCCCGCGGCCCCGGTGGGCTCGGCCGCCTCTGCCCGCGCGCGGCTGCTGTCTGGGGGCTCCTCGTCGCCCCCGCCGGCGGCCCGCTCGCCTGGCGGCTCCTGGCCGCGCTCTCGCCTCTCTTCCTCCGCCTCGTCCACCTCCTCCCGGGGTCCACCCCGGTCCCCGTCCTCGACAGCTTCTGCCCTCGAGTCCCCGGGGATCACTTCCTCCGACTTCTCCGCCTCCGGGGCCCCCGCCTCGTCGGCGGTGGCGCCCGCCGCTGCACCCCGAGGCTCCCCTGTAAGCTCCCCGGGACCGCAACCCCCAGTCTCCGCCGCTGCGGCCTCGGTGGCCTCGACCTGGGGCTGGGGGCTGAGGTCCCCTCCGTCCCGAGGCTCCCCCTCGGCCCCGTGCGCCCCTCCCGCCTGCCCCGCGGCTTCCATGCGGGCCCCCTGCGCCCCCGGTGCGCCGCCTCCGGCTTCCTCCGGCCCTTGCTCCGCTTTCTCCTTCGCCCCCGGGGCCTCGGTCTCCCCGGGATCCCCCTGAACCTCCCTCGAGGCCTCGCCCTGCGCGCTGCGGCCGGGG
>LNAC01000045.1:3357827-3403894 GCA_002007465.1 Ailurus styani | reverse complement strand
GATTTTTATTTATTTATTTGACAGAGAGAGATCACAAGTAGGCAGGGAGGCAGGCAGAGAGGAGGAAGCAGGCTCCCTGCCGTGCAGAGAGCCCGATGTGGGGATCGATCCCAGGACCCTGAGATCACAACCTGGAGCCGAAGGCAGAGGCTTTAACCCACCGAGCCACCCAGGCGCCCCCAGATTCTAGAGTTTCTAAACCCATGCCAGTGCTTTATCTGAGTTTCGTGTTAATGGCTTGGGGAGGTGGGGGTAAAGAGGTGAAAATACAAGATTTGAAGAAGGGGAGCTGCGGAATTCACTGGGTTAGGAAACTCCCGGAATCCCATACTGGACACCTTTTCCCCAAGGAAAGGAAGTTATGATGAAAATTATGTAGTGGGGCGCCTGGGTGGCTCAGTGGGTTAAAGCCTCTGCCTTTGGCTCAGGTCATGATCTCAGGGTCCTGGGATCGAGCCCCACATCAGGCTCTCTGCTCAGCAGGGAGCCTGCTTCCTCCTCTCTCTCTGCCTGCCTCTCTGCCTACTTGTGATCTCTCTCTGTCAAATAAATAAATAAAATCTTTAAAAAAAGAAAAAGATAGAAAGAAAGAAAGAAAGAAAGAAAGAAAGAAAGAAAGAAAGAAAGAAAAAAGAAGGAAGGAAGGAAGGAAGAGAGAGAGAGAAGAAAGAAAGAAAGAAAGAAAGAAAGAAAGAAAGAAAGAAAGAAAGAAAGAAAGAAAGAAAGAAAATTATGTAGTAAGTTTATTATGAGCTGGGCTAGATCACGTGGGTTACAGAGAGGGCCCCGCTGCCCTGGAAGGCCCAGTCTAAATGTGATGGAGCAGGGAGCCCAACTCAAGACTGATTTGAGTAGTCATGCTCTTAGTGGCTTTGACACTGCCCTGAGACACGTTAGTCTATCACATCCACAGAGGGCTCTGTCATCACTAAAAGATCAGATGGTATCTTTGATATGGCTTGGAGTCACCCATTTAGCCAATCACCAGGATGTCTCCTTCTAAAACTCATTGTCCATCACTGACGGGTGACAAGACAGGAGCTCAGTGTCACCTAGATTCATGCTACCTTTCTCCAAGGTTATGCCCTATCGGGAGAGGAAGGAGCCAGAAGCTTGGTCACCACAAAGCATGGCACTCACACATATGAGCTGGACATAAATGTCAAACACAGACACTGCTTTGCAGAAGCTCCAGTCACTGGGAAAATCCTGAGCATTTGCAAGGCAAGACAGCCATGAGGCTTGTTTCTTAAGGAAGGACAAAGCAAGCACCATTGGCTCCAGATAGCAAACACAGTCCAGGACAATGCAAAGCCCGTGAGCCTGTGTTTCCGAAAACAGAATACTCAGAAATGAAAAGATGGCTGAGAGTTTCCCGTGTATATTATGCAACATGGCTTACTACTCCGTGATCAAACACATCATTATTTCTGCAGTGGTACCATCAAACATTCACATTAGATGGAATGTGTAAAAACCACACATAGCTCCAGGGATCCTAGTTCAAGTTCACCACCAAATGAGTTCTGTCTGGTCAGTCAGGCTTTGCTTCCAGAAAAGGTCCCGCAAAAGCTTGCAGTTTTCAGAGTTTTTTGGACTTCAGAATGTATACATACATCACAGTCCTGTGACCCACTGCAGGGTTCTGGGTTTATTTGTTCTCCTTGGAAACATCCAAGATTAGTTACATCTATACATTTCTTAATGGCAAACCAACTCTCTCCAAAGCTCTGTCTTCACGAAGAACCAAATCAAAGGCACATATGTATGTGAGTAACAATATTCCATGAGCCTTAACTCAGGCAAAGTTTATAGAAATGCCCTGGTTATAGGAAGGTAGCATCTCTGAAAAACCTCCTTTTGAATCAAGTCAAGAGATGATTAACTCTGTACAGCTGACTGGCTGGCTGAAGGCTAGCCCCAGGTAGTGTCCTTGTCAAAAAACAGTACTAATAAAAGTCTATGCTGTCCTAGCAACTGATCCTGCACTTCCAACAAGGCTGTTTTATTCTATAGGATTAGGATTTATTTTTGTATACTCTTTGGATTCATTTACTTACATTGACATTGGCTTTCAAAATAACACAAGGCCATCTCTAGAATGTAGACTCTTTCACCTTTTAATCATTCTTAATAAACAATTGTTAAATGTTTACATCACATAATTCTATAAATTTCTTTTATTTTCTATAATTAAACAAATATATTATTTTTATTTTTTTTAAAGATTTTATTTATTCATTTGACACAGAGAGAGAGATTACAAGTAGGCAGAGAGGCAGGCAGAGAGAGAGAGGAGAGAGGAGGAAGCAGGCTCCCTACTGAGCAGAGAGCCCGATGTGGGCCTTGATCCCAGGACCCTGGGATCATGACCTGAGCCGAAGGCAGTGGCTTTAACCCACTGAGCCACCCAGGCGCCCGACAAATATATTATTTTTAAATGAATACAGGCTCCAAACTAAGAATTGAGAAGACAGAGAATAACAGAGCTCTACAATTTTCCTGTAATCCCGTTACTCAAAATAAATACTTTCTTCATTTCTGAGACTAAGAGAGACTGTTTTAGTCACTGGGCATATAGCAAGGAAAAAGAACTGAGAAGTTCCCTTCTTTTGCAGGGCTTTGGGATGGAGCAAAAGTAAGTAAGCAAGCAATTAAGCTGGACACCTTTAGATAATGTTAGGCTTTATATAGACTTATACTCTTGTATTCACACATGCACATTCTGAAAACCTTTACTCCTTTCATTCACACCCCTCATCCAACCTGCCAATAAATCCTACTTTTAAAACTTACCCAGAATCCAACCTCTTCTCTCTACCCCCACTCTGTCCCACTGGACCAAGCCACCATTACCTCCCAAATGACCCAACCTGGTTTTCTTACTTTTCCAAAGTCTGTTCTTGACCCCAAAGCCAGATGACCCCCCTCTGAGTCATGAGTCCACCAAGCCACTTTTATGTTGGAATCCTTTCTTTTTTTTATTTTTTTATTTCTCTTTTTTAAGATTTTGTTTTTAAGTAATCTCTACACCCAACATGGGGCTCACACTCACAACCCCGAGATCGAGAGTCACGTGTTCTACAGACTGAGCCAGCTGGGCATCCCTATGCTTGAAACCTTTCAACAGCTTCCTGTCTCACACCAAGAAAAAGTCAAGTCCTTATACATCAAGTATGTGTCGTGTAAGATCAGGCACCCCAACCTGTTTCTGGCCTCACGGGCATCTTACACATCAAACTTTCTACTGTTGCTAGAATTTGCTGGGCTTGCTCCTTACCTTGTTGAGATTTTCATAAGGTATTTTCTCTAAGCACCGTATTTTATTTTACTACCTTACTTTTGTGGTGATAACATTTAGGATCCACCCTCTTAGCAATATATAATACAATATCAATTACAGTGATGTTGTGGTAGCTTAGATCTCCAGAACGTATTCATCTTGCATCACTGACACTCTGCGCCCTCGACTATCCTTTCCCTATTTCCCCCTCCGCTCCCTCAGCCTTTGGTAACCACCATTCTGCTCTCTGTTTACTATTTAGAGTTTGACTATTTACTGATTAGAGTTTGACTATTTAGATTCCACATATAAGTGAGATCATGTAGTATTTGTCTTTCTGCATCTGGCTTATTTCACTTAACAGATGTCCAGTAGGTTTGTCCCTATTGTCACAAATGTCAGGTTTCCCTTCTTTTTAAAGACTGAATAATATTCCATTGTGTGTATATACCATGTTTTCTTTATCTGCTTATCTATCAAAGGCTATATACATTCTTTCCGTATCCTGGCTATTGAAAGTAATGGATAAGCACCCTATTTTAAAGCTCAATTCCTACTCTCTGTCAGCCTTCTTGGCCTTATTTTTCCCATAGCAGTTATCTCCATATTACATATAAGGTATTCTGCTTCTTTATTATCTGTCTCCTCGATCCTCCCTTCCCCGCCCCACTAGGATGCTGGTGCATGAAGACGGGGTTTTTTTGGTCACTGCCCAGAACAGGACTGGTTCCATCGTAGTAGAAGCTTAATACCCACTGAGTAGGGCACCTGGGTGGCTCAGTGGGTTAATGCCTCTGCTTTCGGCTCAGGTCATGATCTCAGGGTCCTGGGATCAAGGCCCGCATCGGGCTCCCTGCTCAGCGGGGAGCCTGCTTCCCCCTCTCTCTCTGCNGGGCGCCTGGGTGGCTCAGTGGGTTAATGCCTCTGCTTTCGGCTCAGGTCATGATCTCAGGGTCCTGGGATCAAGGCCCGCATCGGGCTCCCTGCTCAGCGGGGAGCCTGCTTCCCCCTCTCTCTCTGCCTGCCTCTCTGCCTCCTTGTGATCTCTCTCCCTCTGTGAAATAAATAAATAAAATCTTAAAAAAAAAATACCCACTGAGTAATGAATGCTTTCAAATACATATGTATCAACTTGAACCAGTTTTCAGAAATACTGACCTCAGTTGGATTTATACTTCAGGGGACAAGCTAATGTCACAGACACTGTTCACAGAAATTCTTATCTACTGACTTTGGTGAATACTTCAGCAAATACTTTTAATTATTAGCAAAGGCCAAGTCAGTTCGTACACAGAAACACAAAAGAAAATACCAAGGAGACAGAATTGTGAAGGTCAAGGTGAAGGTGCTTAGAGGTTTGCACATGGTTAACTCAGCAGCCAGCACCAGATTAGCTATTTAAATACCAAGGAGCGTTAGACAGAGGTGACAGATTCAAGCTGGGAGGCAAGAGGCAAATGTACAGGTAATTAAGTAGCTCTTAGTAATTACAGAGCTTGCCTACCATATATTACAAGGAAACACAAAACAGGATAACTCAGGAATTAATGAGGAAAAACTCAAGGGCTTACAACTAAACAATGGAAAAATTTGTCATTTCGCTGTTTTTCCAGAATTAATGGACTCACTTCCATAGAGATCTCCTCCTTCTCTAGCAGGTGTCTGTTCCTTTCAGAAGGACCCTTGGGATTTTGATGTATGTATAACATTCAGATTGCAGGATGCATTATGACTGAATGAAAATTCCCCTTGCACTGGTCTCTCTTCAAACAACTGTTCCTCCTCACCTTAGAGTAGCCCCAAACCTGCCTTAATTTCCCTGGATTTGCTCAGTTAAATGTAAAGGTATATTTCAGTTAAAAGAAGACTATCACTGGGGTGCCCAGCTGGGTCAGTTGGAAGAGCATGCAACTCTTATCTCAGGGTTATGAGTTCAAACCCCATGTTGGGTGTAGAGATTACTTAAAAAATAAAATCTCAAAATGAGGAGGAGGGGAAGAAGAAGAAAAAGAAGGAGGAGGAGGAGGAAGAGAAGAAGGTGGCTGTTGCTGAAGAATCAGCCTAAACCAGAAGGCAGGGATGAAGCACAGGTATACCATCTTGCAAATCCATAAGAATATTACACAAATGAATACAGATAATGCCATGGTGAAATGGGTAGATTCTCCAGTCACACTGTTGACCGATTTAAATCCCACTTTATCTTGTGTTAACCATGTGATCTTGACTAAATTTTTCATCTAGAACAGAAGATGTTGTGATAGGACCGTGGCCATTTTAAGTCAATGTAGGTATTGTACTCAGCACACTCTTGCTGTTGACACTGTGACCTCATTGTTAGTATCATCCCAGAGGACACATCTTGACAAAGCAGCATATCAAAGTGTTGGAAAAACCATGACACTTCATCCCACTTAGCCAGTGACAGTCATGGGTTATCCTGTCGACTCAGGAGCGTAATCATAAAAACATTCCCTGTCACTCATAAGCGTGTCTCAGTTTGGACAATGAATCATATGGTCACCCTACCATGAACTTATCTAGTTAGTTAGGGTTTTTTCTGTTTTCTTTCCACATGATCTTGCACTGTTCTCAAAATAAACAAGATGTGGAGCAAATACCTGTTGGATGAGAGAAGAGATTTTTGACAAAGAATATGGGGAGGAAAGGGGAAGGAGAGGAAGGGGAAGAGGAAAGAAGCCTCCGAAACTGTATCACAAACCCCTTGCTGAAAGCCTTTCTGGAAAGGCAGCATGCAGTCTGGAAGGGAAAACATGAAGTTGCGTTGCAGGCCTCGTGGCCAGTGCAGGGAGAAGGGTAGGGATGGAGGGGTGTGGACCCCTGTGCCAAGCTGGCTCCTGGGCCCCCTGAGGCAGCAGTCCCAGCCTCTTATTCTCACAGCACCGTCCCTTCTGACCCCAGGAGTAGCAGTAACAATCCTGCTGCAGATAAAAACATTACTAAAACTCAAGACTAACAGCCAGTTTGAAAGCTTCCACTTCTATCTATAAAGGTTTTTTCTAAGCATTTCGGCATTTTTCTCAAACTGTCTGGTCTTCTCTATCTGCTCTCTACATGTTGTGGAAATTCACGTTTCCTTTAACTCTAAGCTCCCCAAGTTTTCTCTCTCCTCCCTCCCATCCTCCAGAACCCTGAAATCTACAGCAATGGATGGAGGTGCGTGTGAACCTAGGCTTCAAAGAGCAGCAATTATGCCCCTCGTGGGACATCCGGTAATGTCTGGACACACTTTGGGGTTGTCGGGATTGGAGGCTCTCCTGATCTCTAGTAAGTAGAGGCCAGGATGCTGCTAAACCTCCTCCCATGCACAGGACAGTCCCCCACCACCAAGAATTAGCCAGCCCATAACGTCGATCATTGGGTGAGAGGCAGACCAGCCTCCCTCCAGTCCTCTGAATACAGGGTTTTCCATAGAAAATGCCTTCATGTAGTACACTGACTCTACCAGGAGCTGGGGGCAGTAGGTGAGGGGGTGCTGTGTTGGGTTGAGGGCTTGTTCACTCTTCAAACATCTCCTTGCAGATTACTAATGAATCCTGATGAGAAACTCTTTGAAAGGATAGGGAGATTATGAGATTTGCATCTAGAAGTCTAGGCTCAACTCCTAATTCTGCTGCTAACTGGCTGTGTTGTATTGTGCAACCCACTTCTTGGTGATAAACCTACCGCCCTGGAATCCTCTGAGCATTGGAAGCAATAATGTGTAAAGCATTTTGTAAACTTGGATGTTTCTGCACAATCGCCAAGTGATATTGATTTGCGTTTGGGTGGTGGTCCAATGGCTGGTCCAATTGTTTTTCACTGTCTAGATATTGGAATGGACCTCTTCTATAACACAGGATATTTATCTAAAATATTAACCCCTTGATATTTGTCAAAAAGCCAGCTTTCATGGCCCTAGGCATCCACTGACACATAAGGGCTTAGAAAATTCAATTTCCTCAATTTCCATTCCTTATAGAAAACATTGGGGGAAAAGTTATCTGTCAGAATGAAAAAAAAAAGATGTAGGTAAAGAGAAAAGATGATCCTAGAGCAAACCTTGTTCCCACATATCCAGAAAATACCTCTTATCTTCAGGGAACCAGGTAAGCTCTGAGTAGCCAGGTGAAGCACAAGCTAACCATTGTGACCACAAAATCATCATCATCATCATCATCATCATCATCATCATCATCATCATCATCATCTTTTGTTTTTATTTTACCTAACTACAGGTTCATGAAAAAGTGAGCACCACATCACAAAATTAAGTTATTATCTCTGTATAATACAGTCATTAAACTGTCCTTTAGAAAAACCCATTGCCATTCTACTCACAGCATTGAGAAGACCTACCCATTCATCCATCATCCAATCCATCCATCCATCATCCTTCCATCTATCCATCATCCTTCCATCCATCCATCCAACCTTCCTTCCTTCCATCCATGCATCCATGCATCCATCCATCCATCCAACCATCCATCATCTATCACACCACAAACTTTCTGAGGACCTTTCTTGTGGCACAGACTCAGCTAGTGTTGGAGAAATAAACACAAATGGAACAAGGGTCCCACCCTTGAAAAGGAAAAACCTTATGGAAAAACCTTACTACACTGTAAACCTTCAATGTTCATGCTGGCTCATTGCTAGTGTTTCACGCCATGCTTCATCAATAACTCTGATTATGCATTTGTTTATTTTGAAGATCTTTAACCACACTCTATGAATTCAAATATGCCAAGGCTATGCTTTTTAAAAATTTTTTTGCTGCTTATATTTTGAAACACATTTCTTAAAAACTTGGAGGCAAATGTTTGAAATGTATTTTTGTTCATTTATTCTGCACACTTAGGGTAAAATCATTTAGCTCATGACTTTTACATCCCCAAATCTTACTCAGATTTGAGCTTTCCTTTTGAATTTTGTTGAGCTTAATCTGATTGGACCAGAAAGAGATAAAGGCTGCAACAGAGGATCTACTTGGGCCTCAGCTCTGTGGGCGTACTCTCCCCCGAAGTGTATGGGTGTGATCAGGAGAGTGGTGAATTCACTGACCTTGGGAAGTCCCTTTCACTTGATGGTACATCACCTGAAGGAGGACCTTGTACCAGATGACTGTGGGGTTCCTTCAGCACTCCAATTCTGTAATCTATGATCTAACATCTCACATATCTGGAAGTCACTAATCAGAGTGGAAAAAAGCTCAGAATCAGGAAGTGAGCAGAAAAGGTCTCCTGGAGCCAAAAACAATATAACTGAGTTTACCTCTTAAAGTGTGAGTGTTTTCCCCAAGAGTGAGCAACTGAGCTCTCATTCCGAGGCCGTGACTCTATCCTAAATTCAATCTAACCTATTTTCTGGTGTCTTGATCCAGAACACATCAGAAACAGCAAAATAGGAAGGCTGAAACAGTCATCTTCATGAAACCAAAATGCTTAAGTTAAAAGCAAAAGAATGCTTACAGTTTTAAGTTTTAGTTAGCAAAGAGGTTTAGTTCATTATTTCAAATGAACCAAGAAAATGACTTATTGATTTAAAGAAAGAAAGGAGGAACCCAAGGAAAAGGAGGAAGAGGGAAGAGGGAGGAAGGGAAGGAGGGAAAAAGGGAGGGAGGAAGGAAAGAAGGAAGGGAAGTAACGAAGGTGGAGCCCTATATGCCTGGCACATAGTACAGAATGATGAACCAAAATCTCAATAGCAGGCTGGTGGTTTTGTGTGTTGGGGAGAAACAATATGGATATTTGGTTATATTTTATTGTATTTATTTATGAAATGGCACAGTATTATTGGAATAAAACCCCATATGTAAATATTTTGGGTACAGTGATTTAATATAAATAAATTATGTATAACGATTTATTATGTATTATAATTATCCATCTTGCAGAGAAAGCATTATAGTACCAATCAGAAATTTAACTAGAAATTTACACAGCACAGTAATTTTTGCCCTTTATACTTCCTTTATGATAGTTTAAATTAGGTTTAAAATTCTTCCATAATTCTAGTGCAGGTAAGAGTAAGATCAAAGACCTTAAAGATTAAAGTTCCCTCTTCTAGGGCGCCTGGGTGGCTCAGTGGGCTAAACCCTCTGCTTTCGGCTCAGGTCATGATCTCAGCGTCCTGGGATCGAGGCCCGCATCGGGCTCAGCAGGGAGCCTGCTTCCTCCTCTCCCTGTCTCTCTGCCTGCCTCTCTGCCTACTTGTAATCTCTCTCTCTGTGTCAAATAAAATAAATAAAATCTTTAAAAAAAATAAAAATAAAGTTCCCTCTTCTAAATAAATTGTTATGCATTCTGCCACTATACAGAGCATTTTTTTCTACATGGTATATTATTTTAAATCATTTAATAATCTCAACAACCATGAGAGGTGGTCACCGTCCTAGAGTAGAAATAGGGGATGCCACAGCGTGAAATGACATGGGATTGAACCAGATTAAATTATGAGTTGTAAATTTCACTCTTTAAAATGATTTCTTTTTTCTGAAATATTTCCTCTGAGGATAGCTTGATCACTTTCAGGCCCTTGTATATAAAAAAAAAATCATAATAATCATCCCTGGCAGTCATGAAATAAGATGCTGTGCTCTCCTTTTCTCCCTAGTTTTATTGCGACCTAATTGGCATATCACATTGTGTAATATGTAGGATTTCCCACATGAAGATTTGATACACATACATACAGCGAAATGATCACCACTACAAGGTTACTTACCACCTCCACCACCTCACATAATTACCATGTTTTGGTGAAGCAAACAACATTTAAGATCTACTCTCTTAGCAACTTTCAAGTATACTTCAAGTATATTTTCAAGTATATTTCAGTCTTGTTACCTATAATCACCCAGCTGCTCCTTAGCTCTGCAGAACTTACCGATCTCATCACTGCAAGTTTGTATCCTGTGATCAGTGTCTCCCCGTTGCCCCAGCCCCAGCCCCTGGAAAGCACCATGTATTCTCTCCGTCTTTATGAGTTCAACTTTTGCAGATTCTACGAATCAGTGAGGTTGTGCTCTGCCTTAATGTGGAACTCTATTTTGGGAACCTGTCTCCCTCTCCCTGCAGGTGGCTGGCTTCGGGCCACAGCCTCCATCTTGCAGGCTCACCATGAAGGCTGCTGCCCAAATCCCAGACCTATTCCTGCCAGCCTTCCGGACACTGCTGCTAAATCTTGTTCTTTTTTTTCTCTTGTTTATTTCTTCTTGAGAACAGGGCCAATTAGTGGTCCAAAATCTGAGGTCCTTCCTGTTCTTTAGCTTGTAGACAATTGCCACACCAGAAGCAGGGATGAGAGGCACAAGTGCCTTCCTCAGACCCTGTACTGTAGTCCTAAAACCCATAAAATATTCTGGAAAGATCCCAGTGCCAAAGGTGCTCTTGGCGGAGTTAAGGTCTCCATGGCACCTGGCACACTCTTAACCTGTCTGAAAGCAGCAGGTGGGGCTCTGAGGAGCTCTGGGAGCAAGTGTATAGTCCTGGCTTCCTTCTTACCAGCTGTCTGACTTGGGGCAAGCTACTTCACCCCTGTGTGCCTTGGTCTCCTCTTCTGTGGCATGGGTCCTTCTTCTAGGGGTGTTATGAGTCAATCTGTACAAAGTATAGCCAATCCTCATTATTTGAGGATTCAAATACTTCTAAAACATTTTTTCTCCATTTGTATACATTTGCAACCCCATTTATACTTGTCAATATTTATAACCCAGAAATCAAGGGAGTCCAAGATACTTGACCAGCCCTCTCTCTGAGACAGGGATGGCAACTTTCTCACCAAAAAAAAAGAAAAAGAAAAAAAAAAGAAATACATCCTTACCATCCAGTGGGAAGATGCCTTCTGGAGGGCTCCTGACTCCATCTCCAAATAGAAGCCAGCTTTTCTTAAAAACCCATTTCATGTTTAAGTCCCTGGTTTCACAGATAACACTCATTGCATTTATTAACATAGAGGACTGGCTTTAAACAAAATTTCAAAATAGTCTTTGGACAAGTTTCCCAACCTTACTATTGGGGAGAGATCCCTGCCCTGTTCTTATAAGGTTATTTGGGACCAAACAAGAAGTCTGTGTGAACAAAACCCAGGAATTGTGGACATAACAAAAGTAAGGCATCGGCGTCAGACCTTCAGTGCTCAAAGGCAGAGGTGTCCAACCCCAACTGTGCATCACAATGACAGGGGTGCGAGGTGTGTGTCAGAATGAAACGTCTGCTGGCCCTGTCTCCAGAGATGATTGATCCAACTGGCTGGACTGGAGGCCCTGGTGTCTGCAGGAATGTCTCACGTGCTTCCAGGTTTGGGAAAACCACCTTGAGCATCGCACATGTACACCTTCACGTGAACTTGAGTCAATGAGCTGCCGTGCCAAAGAGCATTTACACTTTTAAGTCCCTATCTCTATTTGGGAAATAAAAGCTTTGCACCCATGAACATGTTAAGGCACCCAAGAGCGAGTGAGAAACTATTTTCAGGTAGAAAGTCTTTGACTGTTCCTAAGTTAGCCCACTGGGGACCTTTGATGAAAGAATAAAAGGAAGGTATATGTTGGCCATATGGATGTTTATGGTGAAGGAGTGAATGAGGAACTTGGGGGTGTGAAAGCAATTAGACATATGGCAATCAGAGAGGGAGGGAATTCTAGATTGTTTGGAAGAGTGAGAAAAAAGGCTGAACTGCTAGATTTCAAAACAACCCTATTTGGAAAAGATTTTGTATCTTTTGGATAAAATTATTCTTCCTTGTAAGTCTCAGTGGTTTGTAAGGCATTATCGGTCTCCATGCCTCTGGTGCTCTTATGTGCATTACATCTGAAAAAATCCAGTTGGGTAAGTGTAGGAGCATTCGATACACACAGAACTTGAAAGCTATTTTATAAGCCTGCCTTTACACCAGGAAGTTGAATTTTCCCAGAATCGTACTAGCTCATGTTTCAATAGAAACTCAGAGCTCACAAAATACAGGTTACGGGTTGTATTTTTCTACCTCTGCTTAACCGATTCTTGGCTTTTTTTTTTTTTCCTCCTTCTGCTTTAAGTGTACATACACTGCTATAAATTCAGGTGGCAGGTCTCCCAGGTCAAGATAAAGAGACATTTCACCTCCCCGAGGACTTTGGGGGCTTTGTTCCAGTTTTCTTTCATTTGAAGGCATAATGATTACACTGCTGTAAGCTGAGCAGTTTCTAAAGTCACAGAAGCAATTCGTGACCAGCCACTGCCTGAAATGGGCACTCACATGCCAGTCAACAGCTGGGAGTCAGCAGAAGGAAAGACCCGGGCTCTGTCTCTGAGAATATGGAAGTCAGAAAAAAAAATTAATCCACCATCCCCTTTTTAGGGTTGTAGCAACAAAATGAGCTAGCTGGATGTTCTAATTACAACAAGGCACCATAATCGATGTCCCCAAAAGGCACGTGGATAGAATTCAGGGGGTTCCTGGGGAGAAATCATATTTTTATATTCATGAAATTCAAACTTGGCAATTCCTCCAGTGATGAATGTAAGGAAAAACTATTGCAATGATTGTAGCTGTGGCTTTATCCCCAGTAAAAGTCAGAGGCATTTTTGTAACTCGTTCCAGAGGTGAGTTAACTTAAAGTGTCATTTCCGCTCAACACTACTTGGAAATTTCAGTGGTTATCAGACCTGCCTCCGGAGTTTATGTAATGGGTTCATAAAGAAATACGTATATTGTTCCTTCATTTCTTCTTATAGTTCTTCTTAATCACACGTTTCTTCTTATTGTCAGCTAATTGCATTTCAGTATAATTGGCTTCCTTTGAGATCCTATGCATTTTATCTTGGGCATTGAAAGCATTCAGAGAGAGTTCACCAGGCTAGCAAAGGGATCCATAGCTCAGAAAAGGTCAAGAACCTTTAAACTAGACTCTGTTTCTCAGTGGTATTCTAAATGACACCTATATGTGTATCTTAAGAGGGGTACCAGTTACACGGGTATATTGATTTGTCAAAATAATACCGTTAATGAAAATAATCTCAATGTCCTCATGGGAAGCCATGGATGCACAAACTGTGTTATACCCATACACAGAAACAGCCCTCAGTCATGAAAAGGTCCGGCTATTGATAGGCGAATCTCAAATGCATTATGAAAAATGGAGGAAGCTAGACTCAAAAAACTATGTAACATATCATTCCATTTATCTGCCACTATTTCCAAGCCAAAACCATACAGGCAGAAAACAAATCAATGGTTGGCTAGGGGTGGAGAGTGGGGTGCTGCTGGCACAGGGGAATTTCTGGAGACAATGGAATTTTTGTATTTCGGTGTTGTAGGTTTACCATAAAAATGCTTTAAAAACGACCCATATGTTAGTTGCCTGAATACCTTCTATCTTCCAACTCTCCCTGAAGTTGCAAGTGGCTGGCAGCCGCATCCTGAGCATGGAGGGCAGCCCCACCTCTCTCGGGTTCCTCCCACTGTGGCTGCCTCCACCCCCCACCCCCCTCTCATCCCCTGACCCCCGATCCCCCGCTGTCCCAGGGGCCCCCAGGTCCCACGTCCACCCCGCCCCCAGCCCATCTCTAACTGCTGCGTCTCCTCTCCTCATCTCCGCCTCTTTTCCTTCCTTTTCCAAACACACCACCGCACAGAAGGTGGTTGGCGTAGTTAGGACACACTTTATAGCCCAAACTTGTACACTTTTAAAAGTGAAGGTAATTATGTTTAGGTTGCGGGTGTAAACCACGAGACTGACCCAGCAAACAAGGACCCACAGCTTCATGATGCGGGAGATGTTTACGTCAGAATCAGGGCTAAGGATGGGCACTGGGATAGGCGGTTGGTGACATCAGAGCCATACAGGACCAAAAAATGCCGAAAATTGACATATTGCTTCTTAAGGGCGTTAGGTCATTCCTGGTCCCAGAAAGTGTCTCTGGGTACACCTGCTGTTTTAGCAGGACGTCCTCCCTCTCCACCTCACCTTGCATTCTCCCCCTTAGCTTTCTCACACTGGTCCCAAAAAGGCTTCTCTGAACCAGCTCTTTCTCCTGATAGGAGCCCTCTCTCTGCTCCTGGGCTCCAAAACGCAGGCAGTCACACTAATACCTAACACACCATGAGAGTGGGCCATCTCCCTTCAACTTTGGAGACCTCCGTGAGGTATCTGAAATGACTATCCCATTTTAAAGATGAGCAGGTTGAGATTCAGAGGTGTCTGAGCCAGGAGCCCTGGTCTCTCAGGCAGCACAGGTGAGGTGCTCACTCCTACATGCGGCCATACTCCGGCTCGCCTCAGCCAAGGGTATGCCGTGCCAATGTCAGGCACGTGTTTCTGTGGGTCTGCCAACCTGCCTGCTTGATTTAACTGTTTAAACAACCAAATTAACTCAGCAGCTGACAAATAACCTGGTGATTTCCATTGCATTTAAACCTCAGGAGCTTAAGTAATCAGGAAAAGTTGGTGTGAGCTCATGAATGCAGGCTCAGGACCTTGTTCTGAAGTTCAAAGTCATTTCCCTTCTAGATTTTAAAACTCAGTCTTGACACCCCACCAGGTTATTTCTCTATGACTCCAAATCTGTGAATGCAAACTGAAAACAGTGGATGGAAAATTCTTGTTTTCATTCTCTGTGCAATGGGTATAGTTTGGAGAGCTAGAAATGCCTCCAAGGCAGGTTTAAATTTTTCCATTTTATCCAAATGCTTGAGAACAGGACGAAACCATCGTGGTTTTATGTAATGGTCAGTCCCCTTTTCTAGTGGTTGTGTTGACCAGCCAGAAGGTAGGAACGTGAAATGTATTTTTCCATGGAAATGATGTGATAAATGGAGAGTAAGTATCCAGGGAAGCTTCCTCATGTGAGTACTGGGGAGAGAGAGCTAAAGAAAAGGGGAAGGAAGGGGCGCCTGGGTGGCTCAGTGGGTTAAAGCCGCTGCCTTTGGCTCAGGTCATGATCCCAGGGTCCTGGGATCGAGGCCCACATCGGGCTCTCTGCTCGGCAGGGAGCCTGCTTCCTCCTCTCTCCTCTTTCTCTGCCTGCCTCTCTGCTTACTTGTAATCTCTCTCTCTGTGTCAAATGAATAAATAAAATCTTTAAAAAAAAAAGGGGGGGGGAGGAAGAAAGGGAGTTCTATTCTCCTTTCCCAGATCATAATTAACCTACCACAAATTCTGATAAAATTAATGTGTTTCTAGAATCTTCCCATGCTCTCCTGTACTCTTCCCTAAGGTCCCGACGTTATTCTTGGGAAGTCCAGGCTCTTGGTTTCCTCTTACACCATGAGGACTCCCAGCCCACCCTGTCTCCCCTTCCCTCTTGATCCCAATCAACTACTATCCCCCCCTCGAACCTCAAGTTTTATCTTCTTAGCTTAGCTAAATTCTATCAAGCATTAGGAAGCACTAACAGCAAACTCATAGAGTGCTGGCTGAATGCGAAGCACTGTTTTAACTACATAACATATATTCATTCGTGAGACTCTTACAGTAATCTTCCAGGTAAATGCTGTTATGACGACTCCATGCTAAAGATAAAGAGACTGAAACAGAGAGGGTAAGTGATTTGCCCAAGGGCACCGAGTTGCAAAGCAGCAGAGCCCAGTCTCAGATCCAGACAGCCAGGCTCCAGAGTCTGCGAACTTAACCCTACGAACTTGACCCTTCCTATTATTCGGGAAGCATGTGCCTAGTGCCAGGCACTGTCCAGTGTGGGCATGTGTTGAGCCCTGAGACCTGTGCTGTGCCAGTCACTGTGCGAGGGCTGGGGACACAGGGGTGGCCAGGACACATGGCCCACGCCCAGATGGAGCATTCCTTATAAGACAGAGGAAATAAATGTTAGGACCATGGAGGAGGAGTGCCCAATCTTGACTGGGGCTGGGTAGGTGTGGAGTGAACCTTGGTCAAGTCTAGGGTACTCCTGAAAGAGGAATAGAAATTTAGCCAGTCAAAAAAAAGGTAGGAGATAGCATTCCAGGCAGAGGAGTGAGCATGGGGAAACCCAGAGCAAGAAGTACAGTGAGGATGGAGCTAAGCATGGATGGGCCTGTCAGGCGAAGGGCAGAGAGCCCTGCAGAGGTAGGCAAGGATCCGGCATCGAAGAGCCCTGCGAGCCCCATCAGAAAGTCTGGGCTTTATCCCAAGAGCATTGCAGCATCCCAAGTGTTGTCCACTGGGGGTAATAGGAACTGATGTGCATCTAGAGAGAGGACTTGCAGTAACGGGTTGGAAGGAGGGGGCCACAGTTCAGAATAGGGTCCAGTCTCTGTGGATCTAATGTAACTGCTTCTTGGTACATGGAGAGTTCCAACCTGGAAGCCTGGGGCCCTAACAGTGGTTCTGGGCTCAACATCAAAGGGTAACAGAACCTGCTATATTTGAAAAGGACTCACCCAGCTGTAGGCCTGTGACTTTCCACCACTAGTTCCCAATGGGGGCAGTTGTGTCCTGCTGGGGACATTTGGCAAAATCTGGAGGCATTTTTGGGAGTGAGAGCTTGGGGGAGTACACTGGATAGAGCCCAGGGATGCGTGTTACAAGCCACAACACGGCCCCCACACAAAGAATAATGCAGCCCAGAATGCCAGTAGCGCCCACACTGAGAAAGGCTGCACTGCTACAGATGACCCAAACAAAGCAACTCGTGAACAATTGAGAACAAATTTCCCATGGGACAGTAAGGGAGGAACAGTCCCCTCCCAAGAGGCTAAATTCGAAAAGTAAAAAAAAAAAAGTAATACAATTCTCTAAAAATATTCCAAGCAGAGAAAGAAACAGCATAAAATAAATGTGCCTGCCCCTGAGCTGGACCCCAAGTCCAGTCTTCAGCTTCCTGGCTTCCTGGAGCAGACCAGCCATGGGGGTTCCCTCCTGCTCCCTCATGTGGGGGCTGCATGGCAGGCCACCCACCTGGGAGTCTCGGGTGTCTCACCTGACAAATACAACAGGGACAAAATGAGTTGATGGCATGCTGGTCTGTCACAGACACTCAGTAAACATCCGTCTCCTTTCTACTCCCCCTCTTCCCTATAGTCTGGAACAAGAGATGACGTGTCTAGGAAGGTGAACTTTCAGCCAGTCTAGAAATCACTTCTGGAACCTGGGGAGAAGGGGGCAGTGGTCCCCAAGAGAGTAAGGTGTCCACACTCCAAGGGTGAAGGAAGTATATACAAGCACATATTGAGATATGTTTTATCATCAACACTCTTTAATACGTATTCTGCTTAAGTTATATAGTATGACATTCCCTTACAATATATTAAACTTGTGAATAAAATATATATATATTGTTTTAAAGATTTATTTTTAAGTGATCTCTACATCCAATGTGGGGCTCAAACTTATAGCCCCAAGATCAAGAGACATGCTCCAAGACCAAGCCAGCTGGGCATCCCTGAATAGAATGCTTTTATATATAAATGTGTGGTTGACATTTATTAAGTAAGATATTTACATGTATTAGAATATTGGAAGTATACATTCAATTTTTTTTTTTTTTTTGCTAATGGGGTGCTCAGTCAAAAACTGTTCGCACTGACAGTAGACCATTAGCATGGGCTCTAGATTGGGGTGATTCGGGGAGGAATGGGTCTGGGGGATTGTTCTATTTATCCCAATGCCTTAAAAAGTGTTTTTAGGGGCGCCTGGGTGGCTCAGTGGGTTAAAGCCGCTGCCTTCGGCTCAGGTCATGATCCCAGGGTCCTGGGATCGAGGCCCGCATCGGGCTCTCTGCTCGGCGGGGAGCCTGCTTCCTCCTCTCTCCTCTCTCCTCTCTCTGCCTGCCTCTCTGCCTACTTGTAATCTCTCTCTGTGTCAAATGAATAAATAAAATCTTTAAAAAAAAAAAAAAAGTGTTTTTAGACCAAAGGTTTCTACCCTTCCAAAATTCAACTACTTCTCTTAAGGAACTTTTTCAGCGTCTGGCAAATGAGATTTGAAATAATCCTGCAGATGATTTGGATTTTCAACAGCCTACCTGGTCCATTTCTAGCACAATCCTGGGGCCTTACTTCCCTTTGCCAGGAAAGAGGCTCCACCCCTCACCACAAGGAGGATGACCCTTCTGCCCCCATCAGGTGGAAAAGGGCCCGGATTAAAGGTGCCGCCTCCTGGCTAGAGCTGGAAAGGGATCAAGCCCTTCTCTCCCCTTTGCCACATTCCCAAAGAGGTGGCAGGTACTGCCAGCTGGGGCGGCTGGATGGCTCCACACAGAGACGATAACAATACACAGTTACATGGGAGCAGGGGAGGGTGGGAGAGAGTCATCCCTGAGAATGCCTTTCTAGTATAGCTTTGACCTTTGCTCCTATACATTCATTTTATTACATTAAACTTTTTTAAATATTGAAACTTAAAAATTATTTTGCCAATACAAAGATAATAATTACTTTTTTTTAAAAAAGGTTAGCAATTCAGATTTCCAAATCTCTGTCCCTCCTGAACTTTATTTGTAAACTCTGAATTTTTCTGATGACCTTTCTTCCTAATAAATCAGTGGCATTTTGATCACACCATCATACTGGCTGGTAGTCCCTTCCTGTGAAATTTACACAGCTGATGTGCACCCTATTTCTTTAAAAAGGCTCTACCTCCCTGTTTAATCTTTCCTGAAGCCAGCGGTGATCTGGTTTCAGTGAAGCTTGTTTTGTTCCAGGACTCACCTGTGCAATGCATTTATTCTACAGGGAAGCTTTTGAATGAAACCACCACCTGATCCCTCACTGGTACCCATAGGCTCTGAGAGGTCAGAATCCTGTTTTCTTCCACTGTGGCTACTCTTCCTTCAGAAGTCTTTTTGAAGGCCGACTGGCTTATTAGGAGAGAGGATCATATATCCAAGGTGTGTAAGCCCTCCTTTCAGGACATGTCCACCTGTAAAGGGGTTCTTGGCAGGTGACCAACTTCCAGGAATTTGTTATCTTAATCGTGGGGCCCAACTCCCCAGTCTTGGGGTCAGCCCATGGAATCTATGACGCACCTAGCTCTATCAGGCAGGCTGGCATGACTCCACTGGGCCCAGATAAATGGAATCAAAATCCTCCCCATATTTCCAGGGTCTGACCCTCAGCCAGCTCGCTTGGAAGGTGATGTGAGGCAAAGAGGATCGAGAGTCTTGGCTGGATCCATGGGAGTGAGCAAAGAGGGGCTCAGTGTCTAAGGAAAGTCAACATCTTGTGCAGGAGGGAGCTTCCCTTCTCTATAGGACTTGAGTGACAGGTAATGTCATCAGGGGACACGCTAACACCAGAAGTCTTCCCCCTGGGGACAGCATGAATTTTTTTCATTGAAATAATTTCAAAGTGCAATAGTTTTACTGATGTTGAAGCAGCCAGCTACTAGCACTGGAAATATGGCATGAGGTCAAATTGGCTTGTTTTCATGGATGAATAAAGATTGTTTTATGGATACATTGAATAAACCTTGTGATAGCAACCAAAATTTTAGTCCGTCAATGTGTTTTTCTCTTAATGGGTATAAGAGTAAGGAAAAATAGGGGCACCTGGGTGGCTCAGTGGGTTAAAGCCTCTGCCTTCGACTCAGGTCATGATCTCAGGGTCCTGGGATGGAGCCCCGCATCAGGCTCTCTGCTCAGCAGGGAGCCTCCTCCCTCCTCTCTCTCTGCCTGCCTCTGCCTACTTGTAATCTCTCTGTCAAATAAATAAATAAAATCTTAAAAAAAAAGAGTAAGGAAAAATATATGTCAGCCTCTGCCCACGGTTCCCAGCACGGAGCTCCTGAAATCCTTGTAACTCCCTAAGTGGTAAGGGCACTAGGAGCATCTTTCATTCTGAGATTTGGTTTTGGACCTGAGTTCCTGACACAGGGCTAACACTTGTAATTTCCTGGGTGGTCAGAGTGTCTTTTGTTCTAATGAAGTGATTCTGGGTGGGCTCCTGCCTGGGCTCCCAGATGGGGGCTGGTCACCAGAAAGAACAAGTGATGATTAGAAGCTTGAAATTTCCAGCCCGCCCCTCAGTCTCTTGAGAAAGGGCTAAAAATGGAATTTATGATTGACCATACCTATGTGAGGAAGCCTCCATAAAATCCCAATGGTATGGGGTTCAGAGAGCTTCTGGATTGGTAAACATGTAACACACCTGAAGAGGGCATGGAAGTTCAGCCCCCTTGCAACATACTTTGCCTGTGCACTGCTTCTGTCAGGATGTCCATCTGTACCCTTTACCATATCCCTTTATGAAAAACTGGTATGCACAAGTAAACTGTTTTCTTTTCTGTGAGCTGCTCTAGCAAATTAATCAAACCTAGAGAGGAGGCTCTGGGAACCTCTGATTTATAGCTGATGGGGTAAAAGCACAGGTGATCACCTACACTTGAAATTGATCTCTGAAATGAGGAGGAATCTTATGGGGTGAGATTCCTCCATTACTCTGGAGTGAGAAAGAATCTTAACCTGTGGGCTCTGACGCTAACTGCAGGTAGATGGTGTCAGAATTAAATTGTCAGGTTAAATTGTAGGACCCCCAACTGGTGTTGCAGAATTGCTTGGTGTGGGGAAAACCCCCACAGACTGGGTGCCTACAAGTGGCAGAATTGAAGTTTTCTGTTTGAAAGTAAACACACAGTGGGGGAAAATGGTTTGTGGGTTTGTGGGTTTGTTTTTCTTACTCAATAGGACATTGTAAATAAGTTAAACATAAGCTCTGGTTTAACAGCATAAGAGAGATAGACATAAAAACTTGTGATGGGAATGGTATGATTCTACAGAGGAGGATTTGACATTTTCTAGCAAATTTATCTATACATTTGATATGTATATCAATCATAAAGCAATTCCTCTGATCCAGCAATCTCACTTCTAGAAATCTCTCCCCAAGATACACTGGCAGGGGCGCCTGGGTGGCTCAGTGGGTTAAAGCCTCTGCTTTCGGCTCAGGTCATGATCTCAGCGTCCTGGGATCGAGGCCCACATCGGGCTCTCTGCTCGGCAGGGAGCCTGCTTCCTCCTCTCCCTGTCTCTCTGCCTGCCTCTCTGCCTACTTGTAATCTCTCTCTGTGTCAAATAAATAAATAAAATCTTTAAAAAAAAAAAAAAAGATACACTGGCAGAATGCAACGGAGCTCTACACACAAGGCTAGTCACAGAAGCTCTGTTTTTAATAGCAAAAGGCAGGAAATAACCCAAATGTCCATCAACAGGGTATGGATGAACAAATTAGAAACTGGTTGAATAAACTCAGGCACAGCTACACAGTGGACTGTAGACATGAATGAGGAATAGTTCCCTATATTACTCTGGAGTGATTTCCAGGAAATAGCATTAACCAAAAAAAAAAAAAAGCAAGATATAGAGAACAGTAAAACACACACATATTAATAATGTTAAATTTAAAACTGTCAGTTAATTTACTAGGGAAAAAAAAGTGTGTATTCCAGAATACCAAAGAATCACAATTCAGAACAGGAAACCTATGGCAAAACCATTGGCAAGTGTAGAAAACAGGGGAGAAAACCGCTCTTTTAAAAACAAAAAGGGACTATGGGGAAGGGCTGTTACCAGCAAAAAGTCCATAGGAGCAAACTGGGAGTTTGAAGTATAGTGGCTTCTCATTGGCTGAGCTGTGACTGTCTCTCATTGGCTGGGCTGTTGCTGGGGGAGGAGAAAACCTTCCGTCCTCCCAGGGGGTAGTAAAGTAGTATCCCTAAGCAATCTTCTGGTTTGCCAAGGACCCTGCACTCCCAGGCACAGCAAGCCGGCAGCCATGGCTGGACGGTGAAGGAGTGAGAACAGGACAAGATCCGAGGCCAGTGTCCAGCCCATGCTGTGGCTCTGGTGACCACCCTGGACTCCTAAGACTTACAGCTGAAACACATATTGACTCTGTGACTTTAATAGAAAGCTCAGTTTTTTGAGTCTTCAGATTCAGCCTGGATTCAGGACAAGATTTTGAGACCATTGGACATTGAGAGGAAGCAAAAGATGACCCAACGCAGGGCAAGTGGGACTCAACTCTGTGTCTCAGGGGATGGAAGGCTTCCCTGAACGGCATCGCCATGCAAGTGATACTGGCTGAGCAGACAGGTGCTGATGGCTTTGGGTTCACATCAAGAGCTCTGCCCATTGTGGGCAGACTGTGCTCTCTTGTGAGCCCTGTATTTGCCCTCTGGCCCCTCAGGGAGTCTTTCATCTCTAACAATGATCCAGCAGTGGACTTATGTCACAACGCCCTGGGGCACTCCAGGCTACCATCCAAGGCACCGCTTTCCTGCCATGCAAGTATTTGGGATGCCAATAAGTAATCAGTAGGTTGCTTGTTGAACATGGACTCGGGACAGAGAAACATTTATCATGGATTGTGAGAAACCTCTGATGACACAGCATTGGCTGCACCCCCGTGTGTACCAGGATGCTTGCACCTGCGACTTTCTGACCTTCTCCCTTGCCCCTTTTTTTTTCTCTAGACTCCTCACTGGTCACGTTGTTTAAATCTTCCTGACCAACCATACCTTTCTCTTACATTCAGTGGGTCTCCTGAGACTGCCTTCTAAGCCCCAAGGTTACCTTGGTCACAAGAGGGAAGTGATCCTGTTCCCGACAGCCCCATCTCTTCCATTCTGTGGTGAGTTTACCAAGTAGACCTTCAAGAGTGCATTATCACCTTCGGATCTGGGATGCCTTTGGTAACCACCTCACACAGACTGAAATAAGGAGTACTCTCAGTGGGAGTAAATCAGGCAGAAGGAAAACTATCTGCAGGGGGGTGTTGGGTGGGCAGAGCAAGGAACTGAATGCGAAGGTCAAGGAAGAAAGAAGGATCAAAAGTGATGGAGAACTCGAGTCCTGTGACAGTTCATTTTGTGTCAGGTCGATTCCCTATGGGGTGCCCAAGTTTTTTCTGGATGTGTCTGGGAGGGGGTTTCTAGAGGAGATTAGCATTTGAATCGGGGACTCAGCGAGGTAGAATTCCCACCCCAAGGAGGCTCCTCCAATCCCCTGAGAGCCTGAGTAGAACTAAAGTCAGAGGGAGGGGCAATCCGGCCAAGTGCTTCAGTGGAAACATCAATCTTCTCCCACCCTGGGCTCCACCCACACTGAATCTCACCACCAGATTTCCTGAGCCTCCAGCCTCCAGACAGCAGGAGGACTCCCAGCCTCCATAATCCTGTGAGCTAATATACCATGACAAATCCCCTTTTCTACACATCCTACTGGCTCTGTTCTCTGAAGAGCCCTGACAGATACAGTCCCTGCTCGCCAGGTGCATGGTGATCTCCACTCACAAACCTAGTGCTGGGGGAGGAGAGGCTGATTTCGCCTCAAGGTGGGGGGACATTTGCCAAGTGGGAAGGGTGCTATCTTTGCCTACCAGTCCCTCTCTGGTGAGGCAGAACCTTAAAGTGTCTCCAGTGTGCTCAGAGTCCATGAGACAAACTTGAACATGCCTGGATGCGGGGACTGTGGCAGATGCCTCACCATCACGTAGAGCCTGAGGAAGACATGCAGGTGGAAGTGGGCAGGCAGGACAGATGGAGGGAGACCAAGTACCGAGCATCGAGTGAGCCCCCAATGGGCTCCACCTCAAACTTTCCTGTTACAAAGCCAAAAACTCCTTTGTATTGATTGAAAAAAGAGAGAATGCGACTGGCCGTGCATCCCAGCCAGCCAGTGGTCCCAGCGGTGCCTCAGGCCAAGGTTTCAACAGACCCCACCAAAATGCCGCCTCAAATGGAACACTCCATGGAAACCATGATGTTCACATTTCACAAGTTTGTTGGGGGTAGAGGCTACTTAACAAAGGAGACCCGAGAATACTCATGGAAAAGGAGTTCCCTGGATTTTTGGAGAATCAAAAAGACCCTCTGGCCATGGACAGAATAATGAAGGACTTCGACCAGTGTCGAGATGGCAAAGTGGGCTTCCAGAGCTTTTTCTCACTAATTGCAGGGCTCGGCATCACGTGCAATGATTATTTTGTGGTACACGTGAAGCAGAAGTGAAAGAAGTAGGCACCATTGAGCGACACTCCCACCAAGTGAGAGTTCTCCTGGAGGGTCTCTTAAGGAATCTCCCCCACAGCTTCCCCCTGTATAAAGGCTTCCATTGACAGATGGGAACCCTCAGAAAATGTACAAATAAAATCCAACCCCCTTTTGAGAAGCAGAGAAAAAAAATCAAAAACAAAAATAAGCTTTTGGTTTTTATATTGTTTGCATTCTCTTGCCCTCAATAAACAAATTCCTTTTTTAGTTCCTCAAAAAAAAAAAAAGAGAGAGAGAGAGAGAGAATGCAAAATGGCATAGCCGCTGTGGAAAACCTCTAGAAATTAAACCCAGAGTTATCACATGACCCAGCAATTGCACTTCTCGGTGTAAAAACCTGAAGAATCGAAAGTAGAGACTCAAACACATATTTGTACACCAGTTTTTATGGCCATGTTGTTCACAAAAGCCAAAAGGTAAAACAACCCCAGTGCCCATCAACAGATGAAAAGAAAACCCAAATGAGGTCTATACCTACAATGGACCCTTGTTCAGCCATAATGAGAGTTGATGTTCTGACACATGATACAACGTGGATGGGTCTTGAAAACGTTGTACTCAGTGAAACAAGCCAGACAGGGAAGGACAAATGCTGTATGATCCCACTTATAGGTGGTACCCAGAACAGTCCAATTCAACAGAGACAAGGCAAAATAGAGGTTGTTGGGGGCTGGGGACAGGGGCAGAAAGAGATCTGCTGTGTAATGGATACAGAAATTTATTTAGGGGGTGATAACATTTTAGGTGAAGACAGCAGTGATGGTTATACAACATTGTGAAAGTATTTAATGCCCCTGGATTGTACATTTACAAACGGTTATAATGATAAATGTTCTGTATGTATCTTAAACTGCAAGTAAAAAAAATAGAAATTTATTCTCTCAGAATTCTGAAGGCCAGAAGTCCAAACTCAAGATGTTGGGGGAAAAGAAAAGAGGACTGGAGTTTAGATATTTTTAGTGAAGTTTGCACAGTCTACTCTGGTCAATCAAACTGATCTTCAGTCGCATTGGAAGAAGGTAGATGATAAGTGCATGCCTATATACTTACTCTGAGAGCCGGGATGGCATAAGATGGACAAATATTCTTTCAAGCTTGTGGACAGGTGTGTGATGTGAGACCTGGGCTGGCCTCTACCCCCAACAACTGAGTCATCAGACACCCTGGAGGAAGGAGCCAGGGTCCCCCTTCTCCTCCCACACTGAGCCAAGCATGCAGGACAACAGCTCAAAACTTCTCTGCTCAGAGGCTCATTCTTTCACTCCTCAGATTCCTTGGAAAACATCTTGGGACAGATACTGAAGGATCTGGTAGTCTGATTATTCTAACAACAGGAGTGCCTAAGATGAGTGACTTCCAGATTTTAATCATCTGAGACTTTTATAAATCGAGAACTATTATAAATGCACCATTCCCGGAAATTCCAATTCAGCAAGTGGAGATTGGGCCCAGGAATCAATGCTTAGCACATGACCCCAGGAGATCAGAAGTATGTGGTCATTGGGTCCATCACAATAAATCCTACCAATTTCCTGATGGAAAGAAATTTTGCTTTGTCAAAGCTACTAGTTTGTTTTTTCAAACTTGTATCAAGCCATCGGTTTTATCAACATCAGCAGTGTGATTATAGTCTTGGAAATCTCATGGTGGCCTCAACCACTGGGGCAAATGGCCACGTAACAAAATACAGTGTTATGGGAGGTTACTTTCTCCAATTATCGATACACCATGGAATTCTCTTCCTGCTTACACTCAGGGCCATTTGAGTCCAGTCACAGATGCAAGTGAGAGGTATCTGGCCTGGGACCATCGGAGGGTGACAGAACTCCTGAGCTTCCCTGTCAGGGAAACAATCAAATCTAACTGTTCTCTGGTGTTGTGACATCACTATGACTGTGACATCAGCTCCTGCTTGATGCTGGTGGGTTTGAACGTTCTGCTTCAGAATCCATTCTCCATGTCCTTGAGCCTGTGCGTTGGGCACTACGAATCCCTCCAAAATCTGGGGTGGGGTTGGTGCTCCCCAGAACAATGGCAGGACTCTGGAAATTTCTAAGCCGTGTATCTGAAAGAGGGCTACCAGACCAGATTCCAGCAGAGTCACCACATCCTATCCACCAGCTTCTGGGGACTTCAGAAACAGAAAAATAACTTGGCATCAACATTCTATCTGAGTCCCAGAGCCAATGGCACCAGGCTTCTCACTGAAACCTGAGGCACCCGCCTGGCCCAGTGGGATCCAGGTGTACCCCGGGCTTCCCTCAGAGCCCTCATGCCCTGACACTACCATGCCTCGAATTCCATCCCTCCTAGGCAAGCTTGCTAAGGGGGGTACCTATGGTTATCTATTCCCTGAAGTCTTCTCATCCTGTACTCTTGTCATGCCTTCACTGAGTTGTCTTCCTCTTCTTGCTGTCAGTGGGCTGACTGTGGGAACCACACCACTTTGCGAACACACTCCCCGACACCACCCTGCCTTGTCTTCACTGGGCCATGCACCGGCGGAGGCACTTAGGACCTCGACGAGCTTCAGTAGCTGTTGGTCTTCTCGGGTCTCCCCTGTGCCACGGATGTTGTGAGAGGGGCCATTCAATTCAGGCAGGGTCCGCCTGAGGTTCTAGAAACTAGTCTAGCTATTTTAAGCAGAAATACATTTAAGGGTGCCTGGGTGGCTCAGTGGGTTAAAGCCTCTGCCTTCGGCTCAGGTCATGATCTCAAGGACCTGGGATCGAGCCCCGCATCGGGCTCTCTGCTCAGTAGGGAGCCTGCTTCCTCTCTCTGCCTGCCTCTCTGTCTACTTGTGATCTCTCTCTGTGTCAAATAAATAAATAAAATCTTTAAGAAAGGAAATACGTTTAATAAAATTTATGCACTTATAAAATCTTCAGAAGGGCTGTGAAGGCAGGCTGCAGAGGAGGCTTCCAGGAATGACTCACAGGCTAGTGCCCCAGAACGGACCACCAGGGGAGCTACCACTTCTAACTAACTCCATGGGAAGTTCTGGAATCAGGAAGCTGCACAGCCCTGGAGTCTCCAGGGACAGATTTGCCTTTGCTCCCAGTGACAGGACACCTTCAGTGGTGCCTCGAACTTGCTAAATATGCATGAGAGAGAGAGAAAAAAAAAAGATCTCCCAATTGCTGTCTCTCTGTTCACTGAATCCTGCAAATTCTTTCTTGGCTGCATCCAATCCTCAGCTTCCGAATCACTTGTGGGGCCTGGTTGCAAGGCAGGCTGGGAAATGTGGCTTCTGCTTCTCTAGCCTCCGCAAGAAAGGAAAACCCAGTAGAAGGAGGTTGGAATGAATGAATGAGATTGATCATAACTGGCATGCCCCCTCACAGAGGTGTTGGGAGGAATACAGCCAGCGCCTCTGATATCCTTATCATTCCATTTGTGCATTTGTTTATTCAGTAGATATTTATTGCCACTTATTTTACCAGGAACTCAGTGGGGTATGAAACACAGTCCCTGCCCCCAAGGAGCTTGCAATCTATGTTCCGGACTAAATTGTGCCCCCCACACACCCAAATTCATATGTTGAAGCCTTTCCCCTTAAGGTGACTGTGTTTGCAGATAGAGCTTCTAGAAGATATTTAAACCAAAAAGCAATCATAAGAGTACCATCCTAATCTGATAGGATTGGTGATCTTCTATAAAGAGGAAGAGTTAGATCTCTCTCTCTTCTCTCTCTCTCTCTCGCTCTCCATGCAGACACACAGAGGAAAGAACATGCAAGGACACAGAAAGAAGGTGGCCACCTACAAGCCAGAGGAAGAGCCCTCACTGGGAACCAAAGCCATGTTGACACCTTGAGCTCAGCCTCCAGAGCCTCCAGAGCCGTGAGAGGTTACATCTCTGCTGTTCAAGCAGCTCAGTCTAGGGTATTTTGTCACAGACATCAAGCAAGCTAAGATGGTCCAATAGGGGTTTGGGCAAGAGAACGGGCCAGTGTAATAGAGTGTGGTAGGTGCCAAGGGGCAAGCACCAAGAACTTTGAGAGCAGAGGAGGGGGCACCTTGATAAGCCTCAGAGGGTCAACAGGGCAGTTGGGAATCTGAGGGAACAATGCATGGAAAGTTCCAGAAGGAAGAAGGACCCTGGCATGTCCAATAGGGCTAGAAATGCCCTATTTCTAAGACATTTCAGGGGTTTGAGGGAAGAGGCGAGTGGTCAGCCTAGAGAGCACTGCAGCCTTTACCCAGGATCCAGCGCGGCTCCCGGGAGCACATGCAGCTTTGATAGAGGTGGAGATAGGGCACAATAAGAAAAGAAATGGCAGCAACCATGGAGAGGTCTTGAAACTTCCAGGCACAGATCTCTCACTGCCCTTTCTCGGTCACACGGGATGCCTGGGTCTTCAAATTCTGAATCACCAACTAGCTCATCTCAGCATGACCTTGTCCAAGAGTAGTAACCAGAGAGGGTGTCCCGTCTACTTGGGTTTTCCCTGGACTGGGTGTGCAGGGTAGTTGCGGGGCAGGGGAAGTGGTGGGGGAGGTTCAGTGCAAAAACCAGGAAAATCCTGGGCAAACTGGCACAAGCTGCTTATCCAAGCACCGTCAGGAAACTTCAGATTTGCACAGAGCTCTCGCCACCTTGGTGTAAAGCAGCCCCGTCTCACATAAGAAGGAGGCATCTTCGGACCTGCCAGGCACCCACGGGGGCATAAGGCTGTAGCAGGCACCCCACCCATTCCCCTCCGTGCTCATAAGCCATCGATGTTCTTCCACACATACACCTGAGATACCCCCTGAACACTTATCAGCCGCAGATGCTAGGGAGTCAACACCTCCAGCAACCGTCCTTGCTGGCCATTGGAAGACTCACACCCCAGCTTCCAAGCTCTTTGGTTGGACAGCTGAAGGGCGTGCTCCACATTTGTGCACAAGAAGCCACCAAGCTGGCCTCGGTCACCTGCTCACCAATGCATCCGGCTACACTCCTTCCCCACCTCCCTTCCCTACTTCCCTCAGTGTTTCCCGGGATCACTTCCCTCACCCTCAGATCTTTATCTTCAGGGCCCACGATGGGGGGAACATGGGCAAATTCCTGCTGGCAAGGATGCCTGATCCAACAGGAAGGCCATGGGAGATCGTGAAGGAGGACAAGTAAGAAGATGACATCATCGCATTTGTTTTTACAAGAATAGAGACGAAAACTCCCGCTGTCATGAAACCTCCATGTGAGGGCAGGAGACCGTGGGGAGAAGATTAATGCCCCCCAAACAAGGTCACACCCTAATTCCTGGTATCTGTGAATATGTTACATGACGAAGGGGCATTGAGGTTGCCGATGAAGTGAAAGTCACTGACTTTAGAATAAAGAAATGATATCGGGCTACGCGGTAGGTCAGTGTCACCCCACGTGCTCCAAAAAGATGGAAGAAAGGAGGCAGCAGAGTCGCCAGGGGAAGAGAGAGAGACGGAATGACAGAAGCAAAGGGTGGTTGTGTGAACTCAGGGGGTTTTGAGGACGGATAGGGACCACAAGCCAAAACTTCAGGCAGCTTCTAGAAGCCGGGAAGGCAAGAAAGCTAGTGCTGCACCGTGGAAGGGACACAGCCCTGCCCTGCAGACACCCTTGATTTTAGTGGGACCAGTAATACCCGCCGTGGCGTTATGATCCCTGGAACTGTAGGACAATAAATCTGTTTTGGTTTAAGCCACTGTGTTTGCTGTGATTTTTTTTTTTTACAGCAGCCATAAGCAGCTAATGCAAGAGTGTAGGCAAAACAAAATAATCAAAAATCTTGATAAGAGTATAAATAAAAAATTGACTGTCTAGGTTGATGATAAGCCTCAGGGAGAAAACAAAGCAGCCGAGGGGGATAGGCTGAAGGACAGGGCCTGGTTTTAGCTAGAAATCTTTTGTTTGCTTGCGTCAAGGTCATGTAGGATGAAAACTTGCGAGCGTGGGCAGCCCCAGAAGTGATCTGACCACCATCAAGTACCTGCTCACACTCCAGTGGGGAGAACGTGTTCAAATTTGTTACCAGCCAACTACTTCTGGGGGTGGGGGGCAGGGAGCCACAGTCCCTTTCCTCCTGAAGTAATGCATTCAACGTTTGGGAACAGAACGACCCCACTTGCAGATTTCCTGTTTTGTAGGAATCATTCTGGTTATCAGCGACGTATCATGCCGGCTGGTTGGAGACTTGGGACAGCTGGCCTCTCCTGGGGCAAAAACACCTGAGCAGAGCGTCCCCTTGACTCAGAAGAGCCCAAAGTCACGGACGCACCAAAGGCCAGAAACGACAATACAGAACCACTGTGTTTTCCTAACATGACACTGCACGCCGGACCAAAGCAGC
Organism: Ailurus styani; assembly: GCA_002007465.1. Taxonomy (NCBI): domain Eukaryota; kingdom Metazoa; phylum Chordata; class Mammalia; order Carnivora; family Ailuridae; genus Ailurus; species Ailurus styani. The sequence continues at coordinate 3,373,330 of LNAC01000045.1, read as the reverse complement.
TCTGGCCCATCCCCCGGAGAAAGAACGCAGTTCTTCTTTTTTTTTTTTTTTCTTTTTTAAGATTTTTTATTTATTTATTTGACACAGAGAGAGAGAGATCAGATCACAAGTAGGCAGAGAGAGAGGGGGAAGCAGGCTCCCCGATAAGCAGGGAGCCCCATGCGGGCCTCGATCCCAGGACCCTGAGATCATGACCTGAGCCGAAGGCAGAGGCTTTAACCCACTGAGCCACCCAGGCACCCAAGAATGCAGTTCTTGCTGGATGATTCTCCCCAAAGCAACTCAGGAGGGATGTTGTGGGTTGAACGTGACCCCGAAAAGGTATGTTGGGGGCTTGGCTCTCAGCACCTGTGAATGTGACCTTATTGGGAAACAGGGTCTTTGCCGATGGGATCGAGTTCATAGTAGGTCACCTTGGGTGGGAGAAGGGGGTGCCTGGAATCCAGTGATGGGTGTCTTAATAGGAGGGGGGGATTTGGAGTCGGAGAGGCCAGAAGGGAGGCCGTGCGACCGTGGAGGCAGAGGCTGGAGCGACACAGCCACAGGCTGAGGAGGACCAGGAGCCCCCCAAAGCTGGAAGAGGCAAGGAAGGATCGTCCCCTGGAGCTTCGGAGCCAGCACGCCCCTGCTGACACCTTGATGTCTGGCCTCCAGGAGCGTGAGAAAGCTCACTGACCTTGTTTTAAGCCTCCCGTGAGTGGTACTTCGCTTCCGCAGCCCTTGGAAACTGATAGAGAGGCCCACCTGCGCAAGAGCTGCGGGGCCGGAATGCGGCTTGGAGCACCTTCATAGAAGGGACGTTCCTCTGTCCGGGCAAAGCCGCCCACAGTCGGCCACCCACTAACCAGCTAAGTGTTTCACCGAAGGCTGCTGCATCTGCTTGTCCCCACAGACCTGAAGCAGAGCCATAGAGAGGCTCACTCTCATTCCCACTGCCTCCCTGCCTCTTGCCCCGTGGGTCTCCCCCACGCACCTGGCAGTTGGCGTCCCTCTAAACATACCCTCTCGGCCAGGAGACCGAAGTTTCCCCTCTTCCAGCTGCAGAGTCACCTTCCAACGTGTGCATTCTTGCTCCCCTTTCCTAGTCAAGGGATCCATCTCTGTGCAGCCAGGAAAAAGGGCTAGAAGGCTGCTCATATTTCCAGAAGACGTGGGCAGACATCTGGACATAACACTCCCCACTCCATCGTCTAAGAGAGAACCTTGTCCAAAAGAAGCCCGCACTAGGGACTCATTGAATGAGGGGGTCCCTCCACTTTGGCCGGCCGTGTACGGTGGAAATCAACATCAAGTAGTGTGTCTGGGCAGTATTACGTGGCAGAGATGTTTTTAAGTAAACAGATGCTTCAAGATCCTTCCGTGCCTTACCTGTGTAGCAACCTTCTGGGCTCGCCTCATCTGACCCTTCTGCCTTGGTCGCTCTGTCGGGTGGAAAGTGTTAAGGACATGACCCTTGGACAGCCAAGCTCTCCTTATGCCTCTCATTTACCTCCCTCCTTCCCCCATTCCTTCTTTCTCCTGGCTTTTATAAAAGGATGTAGGAATAGTGATAACATCCCAGAAAATGGAACGTGCCAAGCCATGCTTTTGCAAGTCTGCCTTTGACCACTAGGTGGCAGTGTTGGCACGGCTGGCTCTCCTTACCCTGCCGTTTGCTAGGAGTGTCCCCAGCAAGAAGTGTGACTTCACGCTCTCCATTACTTTGACAGGTCTTCACCAATGTCACCCCGGACAGGTACAATTTGCAACTAGTTTGTTCTGGCAAGTTGACTTCACGTTTTTGCTTTCCATCAAGTGTTTCGTGGCCATATTATTAGACAATTTTTTTAAATTAATAGATTCTGTTCTAGAGCAATTTGGGGATTACAGGAAAAATCGAGTGCAAAATACAAGGACTTCTCATCTATCACTTCACTCCACACACAGAGCACACAGTTTCCCGTGTTGCTGACATCTTGCATTGCGGAGCTACATCTTTGTTATTGAGGAGCCAATATTGATACATTATTATTAACTAAAGTCTGTAGGCTACCTTAGGTTTCATTCTCAGTGTTGTATGTTCTATAGGTTGGGACAAACGTACAATGGTACATATCTATCATTATAATGACATGCAAAGTATTTTCACTGCCCTAAAATTTTCCTGTAACACCTATTCATCCATCCCCGACGCCCCCACCCAAGCCCTGGGAACCACGGATCCATTTACTGTCTCCATAGTTTTGCCTTTTCCAGAACGTCATGTAGTTGGAATCATATGGTATGCAGACTTTTCAGATTGGCTTCCTTCTCTTAGCAATATGCATCTTAGGTTCCTCCCTATCTTTTTGCGGCTGGGAACCTCATTTCTTTTTAGTTCTGAATAACATTCCACTAGCTGAATGAACCACAGTTTATGTGTTCACTTGCTCAAGAGCATGTTGTTGGCTTCCAATTTTTGGTTATTATGAGTAAAACTGCTATAAACATTCGTGTGCAGGTTTTCATGTGGACCTAAGTTTTCAACTCGTGTAATATTAAGGAGCACAAATGGTGGATTGTATGGTAAGACTATGCTTTATTAGGTGACTTTTATCAAGAGGATTGGCTGACGGTAAGGAATGGTTGGAATATTTTCATCTCAACACCATCTCCAACACCGGGGCCCTTGCTGTTTTCTAGGGGTAATCTTGGTCCTTCCTGAAATAGACATGCAGTGTCACAGGAGTCCAGGGGAGGGAGCTTCCAGTGGGTGAAAGAAACCCAAACCCCCCAACACACAGACCCCCAACACACACACCTTCCCACCCCTGTGCACTTGACTGATGGGGAAATGGATCCGTCTTTAACACACTAAGTAGAGATCTACATTCTGAGTAAAAATAGCCCGTGATTCTCTTCTAACACTAAATTCAAATACTCAGGTGAAACGGGCTTAATAGAAGAAAAAACTTTTTTTTAAATAAAATAAGATGGTGACAGTGATTCCACCTTGTAGAGAAGTGGCCTTGGTCTCGCAAGTGACTCAGAAATGCCCAGACGGGCCCTGAAGACTAGTTGGGGGTGAGAGACAGGAGGTGCCCGAGGCATGCCTGCAGGGGGGCTCAGCCTGTCCCCCCTCGATCCAACTTGGTAAAAGTAAGAAACCCACACACCAAATGCAGCGTTGGAGGGAGCTGCGAAACTCCAAGGAGCCATGAAGCCGAGAGAACAGGGAGCAGCCGCAGGACCAGGCTTAGAGGATGAGGGGAAACAGGGACTGCTTGAAGCCTCTGCAGTGGAGCAGCCATCCCAGCCCGGGCACAGAGGAACGCACACACTCACGTGCACACGTAAATGCACACACACATGCGCACACGCAGCTGACGCATATCCGTGCACGTGTGCATGCGCACTTGCTCATGTATGCACACATGCATGCGTATGCACACGCTCTGTACAGAAACACACAGACATGCCACGTGTGTGCACACAGACACGCAGACACACATAAATATGTGTGTTACATGTATAGACACGCGAATACACGTGCACACAAATACTCACGCCTATATATGCACATGCTCATATCCACATACAAATACACGCATGTGGGCTCAGGCACAGACACACGCAACACACAGAAGACAGCAAAAATCCACATGCCTCTTCCAATAAATGGAACAAACTGAGGGAAGCTCAGTCTATACTCGTCAATATTGGCATCCCGAGGGAAGCCTTTCCCCTCTGGCATTTGGAGGTCCACAGGCTGCTGGCTGGCTTGAGGCTGCGTGACCGACCAGCGGTTACGGGGCCCGGAGCCCCTGTCCCTTCTTGCAGAGAGCTACCACGCAGCACCTCCACTGGAGGCGAGACCTCGGGGAAATGTCTCATTCGACATCAAAGGAAACTCACGCTGGCCACCTGGTCCTTTCTTCTGGAAGTCAGGCTCACCAGACATAGAGAACAAGCAACATAAACCACAGGAAAACTGCTTTGGAGGCTACAGAGGGAACTCAGCAGACCAACGCGTGTTTTTGTTTTTTATTTTGATTTTATTTATTTATTTGCCAGAGGCAGAGAGAGCCCACAAGCAGGGGGAGTGGTAGGAGGGGGAGAAGCAGGCTCCCCGCTGAGCAGGGAGCCCCATGTGGGGCTACATGCCAGGACCCTGGGATCATGACCTGAGCTGAAGGCAGACGCTTAATGACTGAGCCACCCAGGGACCCCCCCCCAACGCATGTTTTTAATTGAACTAAAACTCTAGAGAGAGATCGGGTAATAAAGCAACAATTTAAGAGCAGGGAAGGTATGTAAAGAGAAGACAGAATACGGAAGCTCTGAAAGATGAAATACAGACTAGCCCAACTCATCTACAGTGCCAGGAGGCAGATCAGGGGGTACTTGCAGGTGCCGTGGAAGGGAAGCTTGAGGAAACTCAGCAGGGACTGGTATGTTCACTCTCTTGATTGTGGTTGGTGATAGTTTCTCGTGTGTCAAACTTACCAGCTGTGCGATTTAAATCTGTTTAGTTTAGAGTATGCCAGTTATACCTCCATAAAGTGGTTTTATTTTATTAAGATTTTAGGTATTTATTTCAGAGACAGAGAGTGTGTGTGCAGGGAGGAACAGAGGGGGAGAGTGCGGGCGGGGAAGAACCCCCAGCGGATGCCCCTCTGAGCTCAGAACCCGACGTGGGTCTCAATCCCAGCACCCAGAGATCGCAACCTGAGCCAAAACCAAGAGTTACACGCTTAACCAACGGAGCCACCCAGGCACCCCAGTAATGTGGTTTTGAAAACATGCTCCAGGATGAGCACTGAGTAATGTAATGTTGAATCATTACGTTGTATGTCCGAAACTGATAAAACGCTGTATGTTAATTACACTTCATTTAAAACCAAAAATGCCTCCTCCTCAAAAAGCCATGTGAGCAGTGGAAAATGAATGCAAGTTTGAGGATACTGATTAGAATGAAAAACACACCGACCCCCCATCACATGTGTGTCGTTACCCCATAAGGTAGGAGGAGAGGTGAATGGATGGTCTGAAATACACACAGTCCAACCTTGACCGTGGAACAGCTTATTCTATAAGCTAAATAAAAAATGTGCTCCCGAATCGAGCCAGACCCAGGGCTGCAGCGCCGGCTTCCTCACAGAATGGCTTTCGTGTACTCAACGATGCTTCGGTTCATGTCTCCCAGTTTGCCTCCATGGAACCCCGAGAAGCAGTCTGATAAAATGTGCTCTTCCAAGTGCCAGGGGGATATTGTCAATCATCCATTCATTCCCGCAGCCTTGGTTATCCCGTGCTTGGGGCTGGGATGCAGAGACACTTCCAGGCCAGTGCTGTAGTGACTGAATTTTCAACACCTGTGTGCCTGGCATCATGCCAAAGGCGGCTCCCGGTACGATGCAGAAGACAGACAATGAGGCGTTAGAAGGCAGTACGATCGTTATATTTAATAATGGTGATATAGAGAGCCACAATATATAGGGGACAGTGTAGGGACACCAGATCTCATCCAAGAAGATGAGGGAAAAGAGGGAAGACATTTGATGACCCTTATCTGGATGCCTGATCCTTGGAAGTTCCTGGTGATTAACTCACCCGTGAATGGAAGAAGGCTCCCAAGTTCTCGGGTCTGCAACACAGTGTAGGGGACCCAGCTGTGGTCCTGAACTAAGAGACTGGAGATAGAGATGGAGATAAAGACAATGGGGTAACCTCAGCTGATATTCCACAGGAAGCGTGGGCAGGATGTAGTGGCGGTTACCTGGAGGGGGGGGGAGGGGATGTAAGGTAGAGGGAGCAGTTTACAGAGCTCCTGTTTTCTTCCTGGTGATGAGGCAGATTGCAGAGAGCAGATTAAAACAGAACAGAGTGGGATGAGCAGGTTTGATGGGAAACATGACGACTTTCATTTTGGCCTTTTGATCTGAAGTGTTCTTTGGAAATTAGCCTGTGTTTCAGAGGCCAGCGATGAGCTAGGAAGGTGGAAGGGGCAGAGGTCGCTAAAGCCCCGGACACCCCACAGCCAGAAATCACAGTCCCAGGTCAGATTGAGACAGTGCAGGTGGAAGAAGCTGTCCCTGATGGAGTTTTGTGCATCCTGTTTATTTGCCCTCCTAGGTCAAGGTCACTTACCAGGATGAATGAAAAATACTAGGACTTTTGTTTATATTGCTTTCTATCTTTAAAAGGAAAGAAAACGAAGAGAAAGAAAAAAGAAAGAAAGAAAGAAAAGGAAGGAAGGAAGGAAGGAGAGAGAGAAAGAAAAAAGAAAGAAAGAAAGAAAGAAAGAAAGAAAGAAAGAAAGAAAGAAAGAAAGAAAGAAAGAAAGAAAGAAAAGGGAAGGGAAAGAAAGAAGAGAAGGAAAGACGAAGAAAGGAAAGGAGAGGTGAGGAGTGGAAAGGAGACAAAAGGAGGAAGGAAGGAAGGAAGGAAGGAAGGAAGGAAGGAAGGAAGGAAGGAAGGAAGGAAAGAAGGGAGGGAGGGAGGGAGGGAGAAAGTCATGCTCTGCTGCTTCGCCATGTGGGTTAATCCTGGTACCCGTTCTCACTGCAGGAGCCAGACTGGCAGGTGTCATACGGATGCTCGCAGCACCCTGAAGGGACAGCTGGAGCTCCAGGTGGCGTGGGTTGACACAGCTCTTTGCACCTTCTTTGCTTTCCAAATTTTGCTGTTACTGCAGGTCCCAAATCCCCATTAGGAGAATTTGCAGATTACATTATCTAGTTTTTAATCAAACTCATCCTCTTGAAAATGGACAAGTGCCTTACACAGATGCCTGCTGGACAATGGTGTGAAGAGATTTTCACGGAAGCAAGCAGGGGTGAACAGAGAGAAAGGGACCAGCCGCCAGCCAGCGATGCAGTAGTTTAAGATAAAGAAATAAATTTAACCTGGACCTTCGGGGTCAAAGTGACATTTAACAGCGAATGAGAAAATAACCACTTTCTGCCAGAAACATGTACTATGGGGAGAACGTTCTGAAAACAGTAGTTTGGAAAGCTTTCTATCGTTAGTGTTTTTACTGCCAACAAACGACATGTGACAACTATCAAAGCTCTCATATCTGGCACTTGAAAACTTGGAAACACCATTTCCTAACCTGTTAAAAAGCTTCCAAGGGATTCTGTGCATTTTAAAACCCATTTGTGAAACACATAAAAATGAATAACTTCCAATTAATCTGCAACAACAACTCACTGACATCGAGGAACATGGAAATTTACTAACTGCATCACATAATAATAATAATAAATAATAACAACTCCTGGCATATTTGGCAGATGGGATTGAAAAATGAATATTCTGATTTAGTAAGCAGAGTACATAATACCTACCATGTGGCTCATTATGATTTCCCAAAAGGATGAAGCACATTTAATCACATCACTCTCAATAAGACATCATTAATAAGGAACTGAGAGTTACAGAATATTTTTGAGGAAATAGGGTATTTTTGATAGTTGATAAAGACTTTGTCTTTTTGAGCTTCCAAGCTAGAGAAAATGAGGGTAAAAACATAATAAACGTTCAGGAGTGCCTGGCTGTCTAGGCAGTGGATTCGACTATTGATGATCTCGGGGTTGTGAGTTCAAGCACCACGTTGGAGGTAGAGATTACTTTAAAAAAATAAAATAAAATTTATTTAGATCTAAATAAATAAATAATTCATTTATTAATTAATATTATATATTATATATAATTTATCATGTAATATATAATATATATTATATAATATAATTAATATATATTTAATATTTAAATAAATTTAAATAAATACTTTATTTAAATTAAATAAATTTAATTTGTATTTATCGGTATTCATTTAAATTTGTATTTATTTCTCTTTTCTAATACCTTTAATAAAGCTATTTCTATGTATGTTTTATAATTAGCATCACATATATTATGACTAGAATGAAGGAGACATAATTTACAAATAAATGTTTTTAATTATAGATAATATAGTTTATTAATATGTTATTACATGCATTGTATGTCTTTCTATATTCATGGATGATGGATGAACACAGATTAATATAACATATTATATAGAGATAGATAGTATTGAGTGTAATTGTTTTGCAGTATATTATGCATACTATATGTAAATATACTTGCTTACACTATCCATACATATTTATATATTATGCTTGTGTGCATACATTTACATAACGTACACATGTATTATACTCCTACTACATTTGTAATCCTCCTGCCTTTCCCTAGTGCAGTCACTCCTGCATTCCTGGAAGACTACTCCACATCTTCTCTTGCCCTGTTCCTCATCCTTACCCTCAGGTGATGGTATCACTTCTTATTTCACTGAGAAGACCAGAGCAACCACAGAGCACTTTCACCATCCCCACCAGCACCTGTGCCGAGCTTGCTACTTGCTCTCCATGGAAATAAATGGATTCCATTTTTCCCTCTGGACCCCCCTCTCTTCTCACTCCCATGGCTCAGAGACTGCTCCAGAAATCCCCCCTGCCCTGCCCAGTCAGCGAGTTTCTTTATCTCCTACTGAGTCATCCCCATTAGCACACAAACCTGCTATTTCTCCTCCCATCTATAAATACGAACAAAGCCCTTCACTTACTCTGATTTCTTCCCCATTCCTCTGTCCACCTCCATAGCACAGCCTCTTGAACGAGTTGCTTAGACTCATTGAATTCCATTCTTCTTCCCCCAGTTGGGCTTTTATCTTCCACCGTTTCTCCAAACTTTCTCTTGCCAAGACCAGGAATGACTTCCAAAGTGTGAAATCCAAAACGCAGTTCCCCATCCTCCTCAAAGCCAAACTTCCGGCAGCATTGGACAGAGAAGGCCCTCTGTCTCTGGTTTCCAGGACACCGCACCTGCCCGGTGGCTCCCTGGCCTCTCGCCCCACCTTCCCAAACACCACTGCGGACTAATAGCTGAGCTCAAACCCCTCTCCTCACTCCAAAGGGGATCTCGATGGCCTCATGCCTTTACTTTCTATCTAGGTATGCCTCTAGCCTTCTCCCGGTAAACTCCAGATTCTCTACCCAACTGCCTCCTGGAGGGCTCCACGTGCAGCCCTAAGTGGTCTCTCAAGCCTAAACTACCCCAGAGTGAGCTCCTACTAATCCCCCTCCCCAACCTGCTCCACTCAGAGTCTTCACTAGGTAAGAGGTGGCTCCTTCCCAGCAGCTCTGCGGACCAAAGCGTCAGAGTCAGCCTTGACCCCTCTCTTTAAGTATACAATAATGGTCCCCCAAAGATTTCCACATGCTAATACCCAGAACCTGTGAATACACTACCTTCCAGACCCTGCTCCTTGCGCGTTCGTGAGCACGAGATCATCATTATTTAACAAACCAGGCACTGCTGACTATCACAGGCAAATGAGATGTGGTTCCTATGCTATAGGGTAAAATCAAAGACGCAACTCATCACATCGGTTAAAAACCATCCCTGAGGAAGGGTGTTGGAGAGGTCCCAGTGATATCCTACCCCACTCCCTTAAAGGAACTATCTATCTCCTGTTGGAATGATGACAATGACTTCAGCCTGACCTCAGGACAGGCTAGCACAGCACACACAGGAGCCTTCCAAGGACGAGCTGTGAATAGACTGGGTATGAGGTGGGGCCAGCCCTGAAAGTCTCGTCCATCTCACACTCTGAAGAGAAGAGCTCATTAGCATAAGAGCTCACTGGTCCCTGGACCCTGTTGTTTCCAAATCCTCTTGGGAATTTCCCAGGTGTAATCTGAAACCAGCGGTCATATGCAGAGGGCAGGGAGAGACCATAGAAAGAGATGGGCCACTCAGGGCCGGTGGGTGGCAGGTTTAATAAGCAAGGAAACTTGCACACGAGACAGCAGCAAGATGAATGGACCTTTGCATCCGCCGTAACACCGAATCCTAAAAGATGATAAAGAGGCCCTAATCGGATTCAGTCACGCGTGCCACGCAGGTGTTCTCAACGCCGCATCCCCATCTCCAGGTCACGTCTCCCAGCCTCAGGGAGCCGGAAGGCCAGTGGAATCCACATTCCAAGGACAGGGAAAGGTGGGGAGAAGCCTCCAAGTGCCCAGGTCCAGCTGACAGGTCAGTGGGCAGTCATGTCTTTTCAATGACCTTACCCACCAGGTCCAGACCCGGCCCTGGTATTCATTCCCTAGAAGCTGGCCAGAGGGGGAGGTCCATTTACCTGTGTTCTCACTGTTAAAGGACTTCAACATAGAAGAGAGAAGAGCGTCTCCAAGCGGGAGACCAGGACCAGGAGTATAAGTATAATCTTCCACCCCGAGGCTCTCCGCTGTGCCCGGCAGAGGTCGGGCGCTGTTTCGAGCCTCTAAACATTTCTGACAGGAAGCTACTTACACCACCTTCCTATTCAAGAGGATCTGGAGAGTCAGAGAGGGCCAGTGATTTCCCAAGGCCACGGAGAGATAAGGGACAGAACCGAAACTTAGATCACACATCCCTGGCTTGTGAAGCCACACAGGAGAGTGTGTGATTCTATGACAGGATTCCTGCTTTTAGCTCAATAAAACGAAGATATTTTGAACAATGAGAGCACACTGAAAATGCATGGCTGTGAACTTCCAGAAGTAGATACCTCTTTTCTTATGCACCCGTCCTCAACCTCTGATGGCCTCAAGATGGCCCAAGTGACAAACTGGCTTCTGGATAACCACTGAGGTCCAGTTTCCAGGACCTTCCTGAGGACGGGCTGCGTGGCTGCCCTTGGCTACCATAAGGCACCTTACATTTCATTTAAATTCTCTCCTGTTTAAACTGGCTCCAGAGGTTTTGGTTACTTGCAACCAGAAGAGCCCCAACTCACCTAAAAACCACACAGGTGTCAGCTACTTTGAAAGAGAACTTAGGGTGATCGAGAAACCAGTGAACTTTCTAAACTTGGAAAGGCAAAGGAGCCAAATTCCAATATTTCTCTCAAAGCCCAGTTTGTAACTCAAGCTTTCTGATTTCAGAAGCATCAGAAGACCATAGAAAACAACAGGGAGGGCACCTGGGTGGCTCAGTGGGTTAAAGCCGCTGCCTTCGGCTCAGGTCATGATCTCAGGGTCCTGGGATGGAGGCCCGCATCGGGCTCCCTGCTCAGCAGGGAGCCTGTTTCCTCCTCTCTCTCTCTGCCTGCCTCTCTGCCTACTTGTGATCTCTCTCTCTGTCAAATAAATAAATAAAACCTTTAAAAAAAACAACAGGGATTTTAAAAGTGGAATTTAATTTAATTTTTTTAAAGATTGTTATTTTATTATTTATTTGGGGGGGAGAGAGAGAGAGGGGGCAGTGAGAGCACAAGAGCAGGGGGAGGGAAAAGCAGACTCCCTGCTGAGCAGGAAGTCCAACAAGGGGCTCCATCACTGATCCCAGAACACTGGGATCATGACCCGAGCCTAAGGCAGACACCTAACCCCTGAGCCACCCAGGCGCCCCTCAAAGTGGAATTTAAGAATGAAACTTGAAGAGGCTTGATCAAGAGAAAAAGTTCCTTTCCCTAAAAAAAGGAAAAGGAAAAAAGAAAGCCAAAACAACAACAAAAGTACAAAAAATAAACAAACACACAAAACAGCATATATTTGTCTTCGTTTTACAGAAGGTAACAAAATAGAAATTTGCAAATGATGTACTTGAGGGGTTTACTCCTTTGAGCAGCCTTTGGAACGGTTCGTCCTTTGTAATAGCAAACAGTCGGAAAGTCAGCTATTTGACTTCTCTCTTAAATAAAATATGTAAATGCCTATAATTTCTCGAGTGTACAGAAATGCTGTTGGTTCATTTAATAAGCATTCAACGACTGCCTACTGCACACAGCCCCCTTCAATTTCCAGAACAAAATAGAAAGCAATCGAAAGTGTCATCCAATGAAACTTTCCCACCTGGCAAATGAATAGGCTGGCTTATCCGGGCATAGGCATTTTTGCATAACTGGGGTGCATTAAATGTAAGAGACAGATGCTAAGAACAAAAATAACCCAACGTGTCTTTCTGGGCGCCTCGTCTCTTATATTCGGTAATTACAATGGCTGACGGGGAGGAAGGAGTTAGGGGAAGAAAATGAACGGGAAATGGTAGGATATATTAATTAAAATTTGTGTCCTTTCCCTCATTTCAAAAAGAGACTCTCTGAGAGCAGCTCTTAACCCAGGTTGGTTCCTTTCCCTTCGGGGTATCTGAACATCTGGATCAAATCTGCCCCGGAGAGCCAAGGAGAAGGGAAGGCTCTCTACAGCCACAGCTGGAAAAAGAGGAACGGCTAACAGTTCCCCCCAAAGGACACATCAGGAATTTCGTACCTGTTTGATGGTAGAACGGCTCTTAAAAGATTGCCCCCAAGTTTAATGGATCTCACCCTTAGCAACGTCTGCAATCAAAGTTAAGCAGCATCTTTTGCTTAGTTTCCACCTGTACTGTGGACCGCACATTTTCTGTTTTTTTCTCTCCTTGGAAAAGGCCACTAGTGGTTAGCGTTAGTGTCAGTGAAAGCATAGGACAGGTGTCTGCCTTTCTGAAATTTATAAGTGGAGGTAAGGAGCGGACATTTTATGACCAAGGATACTGCCCGCAATAACCCCGGGCATGTCCCTAGAGGAGGAAGGGATGAGGTTAAAAATTATTGAGAGGTTCCGTCATTTCGCTCTGATATTTCGAGAGCTCTCTGTCTCTCGAGCATCACGCCCAGCGCTGGTCCTGAGTACCTGAGAGTGAGCCCTTCCTTAAGATCATCACCCTGCCGCCCACCCCCAGTTTTGAACCTCAAGCACCTCCTTCCTTTGCTCTCAAATTCCTACCTCTCCCATCCCTTTTTTTCTTTTATTCCCCTTTATTTTTCCCTCTCCTCTCCTTTTCCCCCCACTGTTTTTCTTTGGTTCGTTCCCATTGTTCTGTGTCCTGAGTCCCAAGGGGCAAAGGCCGCGCTGGAGGAGAGCAGAGTTGGTGTTCGTTCGGCTTTGCCATTTGCTGCCTCTCTGCTTGTGGGAGGGTCATTCAATCTCCGAGCCTTAGTTTTAAGGACGAGGGATGATACCTGTTTGTGGGGATGATGTGAGCTGGTTCAGGTGTACGCACTTAAAAGCTACCCAAATGAAATCGGTATTATTATTGGGATCACACAACTAGGAAAAAATGTCAGCGTCTTTAGTTGGCCGCCTGGAGAGGGAGAGGAGAGAGACCATGGTGGGAACCCAAAGTTACTTGAAGGAATGTGTGACTGTGTCTTCGTCTTGGAAAGACTAGCTGCATTCCACAGTCAATGACAGGTAACTCAGTCTTTACCACTTGCCTGAGGTTGAACTTATGCGTTTCTCTCTTAGCTCAGCAGCTGGCCAGCTGTGATGGCCTGCTCTGTGTGCGTTGTGGGTTTCTTTTTCCTGGTGCCTTTCCCGTTCACATGCACTGTCCCCTGGCCCTCTCTGCCTGCTCTGAGCAGCTTAGGGTAAGCCTGGATTGAAAGAGCGTCCTGCCCTAAGGGTGATGACAACATGGATCCACCCGGCAACGGGTTGTCTGGGTGTTGTTTTTCCAAAACTGCTGTCTCATCCCCTTTGTTACACTTTTCAGAAAGTCTGGCCAAGTTTACAGAGAGTTTTCGACTCTGTAATGTCACCCACTCTGCCACAATTCATCTAACCCCTTCTGGCCTTTAGCACATTCTCTGTTTTGTAAACACTAACTTTATTGAGATATAATTCACATTCCATAAAATTTGCTCTTGGAAGTACAATTCAGTGACTTTTATTATATTCACAGAGTTGTGCAAACATCACCACATTCCAATTTTAGAACATTTTCTTTACCCCCCCCAAAAATACTCTTTAGCCTTTACTTCATCTTCTCTCCTCTCCCAGCCCCTTACAACCACTAATCTATTTTCTGTCTCTGTGGATTTACCTTTCTTGGACACTTTGTATAAATGGGATAAAATAGTATGTGGTGCTTTGCGACTGGCTTCTTTCACTTAGCTTAGTGTTTTTAAGGTTTATCATGTGGTAGTGTTTATCAGAACCTCATCCCTTTTTATGGTTGAATAATATTCCATTGCATGGATGTACACCTGGCTCACCATTCATCAAATTGATAATTTGGGTTATTTCCACTTTGGGGCTATTTTTATTTTATTTTATTTTATTTTATTTTATTTTATTTATTTTATTTTATTTATTTTGAGAGAGAGAGAGGAGAGAGAGCACCAGCAGGGGTCAAGGGGATAGGGACAGAGGGAGAAAAAGAGAATCCTAAGCAAGCTCCAGGCTCCAGACAGTGGGACTATTTTTAATAACGATGCTATGAATCTTTGAATATTGGTTTTGTGTGGACATACATTTTCATTTCTCTTGGGTTCATACCTAGAGAGGAATTGGTGAGTCCCGGGGTAACTCTAACTTTTTAAGGACCTGCCAGACTGTTTTTCTAAAGTGGCTGCACCATTTTACATTCCCACCAGCAATGTAGAATGGTTCCTATATTTCTTGATCTTTGTATCACATTCTAGTTCAGGAGTTATCTCTGTATGCATATTACTACTCCACTTGGATTTAAGCTCCTAGTGGCCACAAACCGCTGCGAGATTGTCACAATGGGAACCACAGCACACGGATATGTTCTGAGTAAATCTCAGCTATTAGTTGGATATGCCTTTTATTATATTCCGTTATAATTCCTAACTCAATTGGGTAAGCCCACTTTAGGAGAAAATACAAGTCTCATTTCACACCTTCCAAAGAAATCTACACATAAACAGAGTCACCATGAATTGGGCCCTTACTGGACCCTTACCACATATGACCTCATTTTTCCTATAAGGAAACGAAGATACAAGTTACTCATCCAAGTAATTACCAGCAACGCTGAAATTCAGACCCAAGTTTTCAGGGCATCATCACGTTGTCTTTCACGGTGAAGGAATTCTATCCTGCAGGGAGAGGCTTATTTGAGACTTGTGCTTTCCCTCTATAAATTCCCCAAATGTAGGGACCGATGTTTTGCTGCTTTCGTTGTCTCTTTTTGTACATAGCGCATGGTGGTAACTCAAAATTTTACTTGTGATTATAAACATTTTGAACAATGATATAATGACTAATACGTATATATAAAAGTAAGGTATTGTCCTTCAGGGTTTACTTCTATCCTAATTGCGACTATATGTGATAAAATACGGTAAGCACCTAACCACTTGCCAACGGCCACAGAGCCAGAGCCAAAACTGGATCTCGCTTAAATCCCACGAAGTTGGCCTATGTGCCTCAAAGCGTCACCGCCTGGGAACCAGAGAAGCTCTGCCTCTGCAGCTATCATCCGGGCGCCCAAGACACTGCCCGGTGCCATTCACCTGACACCAGCTGTCGGGAAAGCGGAACTGGCTGAAGCGGCCTTTGCCCCTAACCAGCATGGCCACCCTGAGGCTTCGGACTGAGGGCGGCAGAGTGACGATCACGTGGGGAGAGTCCCTTTCTCTTATTGGCTTTCTCTCCTGGAGGGGCGGGCGACAGCAGCCCAGCGGGGGCCGGCCTTAAAGGGCCCGCCACTCAGTCCTCCCG
>LNAC01000045.1:3333875-3357328 GCA_002007465.1 Ailurus styani | reverse complement strand
GTCCCGGCCGGGGCCGGGCAACCTCTCCAGCCCGGGCCGCTGGCGGGGCCGCGAGGCGACCCTCAGGGAGGCGGCGACGCCCCCGGGCGCCCTGCCACGGTCCACTCGTGGCCGGGCGGGGGCGGGAGCGCGCTCCCCGAGGGTCCGGGTCCCCGAGCACCTGCCGGGCGGCGCGCGCACCCCGCGCGGGGGCTTTCAGCGCCTCGCCTTTGACCGTGGCTGGTCACCGCCTCCCAGGGGCGCCCCTGCCCCCGGGGGTCTGCTCGGTGGGAGAGTAGGGGTGGGGGGCATGAAGTAAGGGACAGTCAGGGGTGAATTGGCACCCGGAGCGGTCGGGAGCTCACACTGTCACCCCTGGGGCAGGTTTGTCGCTCTGCACTTACTCCTTTGGGGAAGGGGCTCCCCTCATTCATAGGAAGCAGGAAACAGACGCGGAGCAACAATGTGACTCACTGTTCATAAATAGGACAACGTCTCTGCATTCTCAATCTGCACTATTGGAAGAAAAGCCAATGTTTGGGTGAGGATCTGTGGTTGCTCATTATCCTGTGGCTGGCCAGTTTTGGTTGAATGGTGTTGGGAGGAAGGGACCCATTCTCCAGGCCTTCAGAATAGTCAGGAATCTTGCTCCCTGAAGGGGTGACATGCCACCATCGGGACACTCAGTACATGCGAGGCTAATTTTTTTTTTTTTTTAAATATACCCAGTTTAGAAACTTAGGAGGCTGAGGGGGTAGGTATGAGTAATTGATGGTGGTGGCGGGGAGGAGGCATTTATTTCAAATCTGCAATTAGTGTGCAGAATAAAATTTGGACAACGTAGGCATTGCAGAATAAAGCCTGTCTTTGAGAGATATGCCTCATGAGGAGAGCAGCTGTCAAAAAAAGTGATGCTTTCCATGCTTGGCTCTGGGTCTGCCTATACTAGCAATGAACTTGTAGTTGAAGGCTGCTGCCAAGAGGAGCACCACTGTGGAAAAGAGAATGGTGTGCTTGCGTCCCATTTATTTGTAATTTATGTGCCCACCCACTTTCAGAAAGGATTTACAATGGCTGTGGGCTTAGGTGAGCTCCGTGCATGCTTCCTAAAGCAACAATTGTCATACGTACAGGGTCTTGCTCATCTTATTCTAAAACCCTTTCTCTCCCCGAGGCCAACGTCTAGCCAGCGTATCAAGTCTCTTTCCTAGGGGTCCGAGGCAGTCTCTTTAATGGAGCAGGTCGTGTAAGGCTGTGCTTGTTTACTTGGGCGTCTAGCAATTCTTAATTTTACAGTCTTCCCAGTAAGTGCAGTGGACATTCCTGAAACTGCTTTCTATGAAATTTTGTTCACTTGGCTGGCTGTTCATTTTAACAAATGTTTGAGACTCTGCTTGGGCCAGGCACTGTCCTAGGCTCTGAGGGGACAGCAGTGAATGGAATCGCGACCCTGCCTCCAGGGCTGACCTTTCTGTTGGGGGGCAATAGGCTGTCAACCAATATTAAACATGTCAGGAGGTCATCGTGCTATAGGAAAAAGTAAGATGGGGAGGAGGGAGTGGAGGTCTGGGAGGGGAGGGAGATTGCTGTTTTACATTAGATGATTCTTACTGACAAGGTGATAGTTTGAGCAGAGACCAAGGGCTTAGCATTCAGTCCTTTATTTATTCTTTTGCTGTGTAGTGAATGTCTCTTATGTCCCAGGCACTGGTTTAGGCCCATGGGGAAGAGCAGTGACCACAAGGAGCTTCTTGCTTATGCTCTAGTGGTTGAAGGGAGGGTCAAATAACTGAGAAAAATAAGTGAACAAGGTAATTTCGGATTAGTGGAGAAAGTAACGTAGGATAATATGCTAGAGAGTGACCAAGGAGAGGACAGGGGCTGAGTCCTACCAGTTCTGACAGGGACACCGCAGTGGTTTGAGTTAGTGAAGAACAGATGAATTGGGGCAGGACTGAAGGAGACAGCAGGGGAGGGGAGGGTGATGGAGGGGAGGAGTCCACACTGGCCCTTTGGAGGAGGAGAGCAGCTAGTGGCCGGGCTGGAGCAGCGGAAGTGAAGGGGTGGGATTAGGATGCTAAAGCAGGGAGTGGCAGGGAGGAAATACCCCCACTTGTCCTGGCTTCTTGGTCTCATTGGTGGAACCCAGCTGGCAGCCTGGAGCCCAGGGAGCCCAAGAAGTTGCAGTCCATAGGTGGGTTCAGCCTTCCAGAGCCCAGAGAAAGGTAGAGAAGGTCGGTGCAGGCAAAGAGGACATGCCCAGAGGGGTCAGCGTGGGGCCACTGTAGAGTGAGTGGCCCTGGAAGATTCCTAGGCACAGCTTGGACTTGGCTGGCAGGAGGAAGCTCCTTGCATAGATTTTGTGTGGCTGGCATCCAGGCAGAGGGAGCAGGAGGGAACAGCAAAGCCACAAGTTCTAGGCAGGTGGCGAACTGACTGTATTCAGAGGGCGCGAAGGGCGCCTCCCAGCCGAGTGAGAGATGGTAGGGGGTGGCCGAGGTTGGACACAGCGGGGGAACGGGTCCACAGGGGGTTTGGCGGCCCTGGGAGGGGTTGGGATGTTACTCTAACAGTGGAGCGGAGTGGAGAATGTCTCCTGGGGAGGGAGGGTGGGTGGTCAGGAGAGGAAGCTAGGAGGCCCCTTCGGCAGCTCCCGCCCTCCGTTGTGTAGGGAGCTAGGAAGGGGTTTGGGTTTGGGCGGGGGCGTTGGAGTTGGAGCCTGTGCTCTCCTCTCGGAGGATCCGGAGCTTCAGAAGGAGCGGGGGGGGGGGCAGGGGAGCTCTGTGCAGTGTTGTTTGCACATCCCTAAGCTCCCCTAAGATGTCAGACAGTCGGTGAAGAGCCAGCGTTCACTGGGCTAAGGGAGTCCCAGGCCCTGAAAGCAAAGAGCTCTTGGTGAGCCTTCCAGTAAAAAGAATTTCTCCTGCAGCTGAAACCACCCCTCTAGGTGGGAAGGGGCTTCTGGCAGCCTTACTATTTTCAGGCCGTTCTCCCTCAAGGCCGCCCGACCCCACCTTTAGGTCTTGTCACGAACTTGTCCTGCTTCTGGTCGGTGTCGCCTGAGCCCTGAGAAGGCAGAGGCTCCCTGCGTTGCTGGCAGAGGTCCCTGTGCCGGGGGTCTGGCTGTGCCCTCTCCTGAGCCAGTCCCTTGGAGGGTCACCTGGAGGAGTGCCGGTTAGCCTGGTAGGGTCTCTGGCACCACATACCACGGACTGGGTGGCCCATAACGAACAGACGTGAGCTTCTCACCGTTCTGGAAGCCAGTGTGGTCGGGCGATGGTCCTCTGGGGTGCGGACCTCTCGCTCCGTCCTGCGGCGGCAGAAGGGATGAGGGAGCTGGGGACGGGGGGCTTCGTCAGGGCGCTGGGCCCATCCAGAGGGCTCCCCCCTCAGGACCCGAACACCCCCAAAGGCCTCACCTCTTCCTACCGTTACCTTCAGGGGTTAGGATGTCCACGTGTGAATTTGGGGGGAACACAAACATCCAGACCACGGCAGATGGTGTGAAGGAAAAAGACTGTGCCAGCTTCTTTCCCCACGTTCCTCTTATCCTCTCACCATAGTCCTGATGCAAATCGATGTGAACTAGGGAGTGTATGTTAGGAGCCATTTTCGAACCGTAACAGTTAGGTCTGATAGGTAAAGTTTGTCGTTCTTAGCCGGGTCGTCTTCAGTGCTATGAATAATTTATAATAAATGTGTTCATTAAATGTTATCTACAAAACAACTGAAACCGTATCATCATTAATTTCAAGTAATATTACTGGAGAGATTCACACCACTACTAATGAGTGAAAACTTTTATTAAAAGAAGACTATTGGGCGCCTGGGTGGCTCAGTGGGTTAAAGCCTCTGCCTTCAGCTCAGGTCATGATCTCAGGGTCCTGGGATCAAGTCCCACATCAGGCTCCCTGCTCGGCAAGGAGCCTGCTTCCTCCTTACTCTTTGCCTGCCTCTCTGCCTACTTGTAATATCTCTCTCTCTCTGTCTCTCTCGGTCAAATAAATAAATAAAATCTTTAAAAAAAATAAAAAATAAATAAAAGAAGATTATTTTCTGGGCGCCTGGGTGGCTCAGTCGGTTAAGTGTCCAACTCTTAATTTCGGCTCAGGTCATGATCTCAGGGTCCCGAGATCGAGCCCCAGGTCAGGCTCCACGCTGGGCGTGGAGCCTGCTTAAGATTCTCTCCCTCTCCCTCTGCCCTTCCCACCCCTCTCTCTCCCTCTCTTAAAAAAAAAAAAAGGAAAGATTATTTTCTCCTGTACAAATATTAACTAGCATATCTCATTACTGTTCTCTTTTTGCAAAACTTTTTTTTTTTTCTTTTTCTGAGAAAGCAAAACAGTGCTTTGAACCAGTAACTGCATGTGTTTTGGCTTGTTGGCCCTGGATCGTTGGTTCCCTAGAAGAAGAGCGGTTATTCAGCCCTCATCAAACTAACCAGAAACTTAGTTCTCAAGTAATATTCTGTGAGTTTTCAGACAGCGAGTACCGTTCCACAGGGTAATAGCAGTGAATGCCACTTTTCCTGTTGTCTGAAACATAAATGCATATTTGACTGATCAAGGTTTGCCTGAAGGCTCAGTCAGGAAATATTAATCATCGCCACATTTACTCTCCTCTAGTGAATAAATTCACCTTCCTTGAGACAAATGCCCACTTCAGATTTGTGATACTGACATGCTTTTCTTTTAGTAGCAGGACATATTCTGAGAGCCATAAAAAGAGTTTGAGTGGCGGCTCTGAATTCTTTGTATCAGAGAAGACCCCAAGCCGATCACACCTTAGCCGCACACACGAGAGTCCCTGGGGAGATTTAAAATCATCCAGTCCCTGGGCCACCCTGACCCACTGCAGTCTCAGGGGCTGGGAACCGCCTGGAAAGAGCTGACTAAAAAGCTCCCCGGGGTGATTCTTAATTGCGAGTCAAGGTTGAGGACCATCGTCCTACCTGGAAGGGGTTTTGTCTGACCAGAGCCCTTGTTGTGCCGTGAAAATATCATTGAAAAACTGGTCATTGGGTTCCATTTTGAGCCAGATCTGTGCCTTGATTTCCTCGAGTCTAAAATAGTGTCAGGCTCTTGGTCCGGCGCCTTCCTCCTCCGAGTGGTGTTTGACCTTGTAGCTGGAAGGCTGGACGATGGGCTGTCAGCCCTGGAGCCCGCGCCTCTGGGAGGTGACACAGGAGATAAGAACAGGGACTGTAACACGGGGTTGCCTCCCGGGGCCTTCGTCCGCAGCCTGCACCCAAATGACAGGTCCCCGACGGGTCCTCCCCAGACTCGTGCTTTGGTAGACAAGACACCATCCAGTCCTAACTGACCGAGATTTTTTGACGTCCAGGGTAGCAGGGCTGGTGCGTACCGTTTCTGCTCACAAGACCGTAGGTGCGTGGCTGCGTTTCTGCCTGTTCCTGTCCCAAGTCAGCCTGTGGCCGCGGGTTGGAAAATGTGACATTCCAGCAGATCGGTGGCAGTCGGGGTCTCGGGTGGTGTAAAGTCCAGGCGCTTTCAGGCCTTTTCACCTTTTGCCCTGGTGTCCTAGGCGTGTGGTTTCTCCAACCAAAATTGCCCCTGAAGCCCCCTGAAGAGTAGAGAGGCAGGAAACCGATATGGTACGGTTTCATTTATTTGGAAGTGTCCAGAATGTCACATGTTCAAAACCAAACCAAACCAAACCGAAAAACCTATGGGTTATATATGTGCCCCGTTTATTTGAGAATTCATCCACTATTTCCCTAATTTTAGAATTTCTGACTCTCACATAAATCCAATGAGTTTTTCTAGCGGTGAGGTTCCTTCGATCCCTCCCCATCACGCCCCACGCGCGCAAGGATGTGGTTCCCTTTCCGCTCCATCCTCTCCACTACCAGGTACTGCTCACAGCATTTTTCCTCAGCAGCAGTAGCTTCAAATGTCATTGCCCCAAGACATTACATCAGGAACAAAAAACAAATCGGCTTTGTGATAGAACAGAAGGGCTAGAGCAGAGGCTGTGAGATTCCGAGTCCTGCGTTTATATTTCAGGCTGTGGTCTTCCTCTCTTTCTTTCGTTTTTTCCTTTTTTTAAGATTTTTTTTTGATTTATTTATTTGACAGAGAGAGAGAGATTACAAGTAGGCAGAGAGGCAGGCAGAGAGAGAGGAGGAAGCAGGCTCCCCACCGAGCAGGGAGCCAGATGCGGGCCTCAATCCCAGGACCCTGAGATCATGACCTGAGCCGAAGGCAGAGGCTTTAACCCACTGAGCCACCCAGGCGCCCACCCTCTCTTTCTTTTTAAAAAATGTGATCAGACGGTCAAGTCCACTCTCTGCACCTGTGTCATTTGAGGGGGCCCGTTGGCCCTGGTCTGGGACCACACGACTCCTGGGAAGTATCAGCAGGCTGGCACTCAGCAGGGTCTGGGGGGTGGGGGTGGCAGAGAGAGACCCCCCTCGGCGTGCACGTTCTATGCACCATTGTCAGGACCCACGTCCAGCGCTGGGGGAGTGCCAGTCCTTGGAGAGACAACTCAGTGGTGAGGGACTATTTCTTTTGTAAATACTGATCACCACCCAAAATGTGGGGACGCGGACAGTGAATGACGGTGCCGTGTTCTCTGAGCCTGGACAGGCTATTCCGCAGCAAGAGGAAGTAAAAATAGCTCTTCCGCCCTCATGGGGCAAAACAGACATGCTTTTTGAAAACATAATGTTAGGAAAATATGAATTACCTTGACTCAAAGTTTGATGTTGGGGAAAGGTTTGGCTTCGCGTGTGGATGTCAATCAGTGTGGAAACCCTTTGCTGTATTTGATTTAGTTGGCACAGAGTATTTTAATTAATTTATTTTTAACCTCACAAGATTTAACTGGGGTTCATAGGCCCGCATTGCCCATCCAAGTGTAACAGCTAAGGTGTGGATCTTCAGCACACCTGTCCCACACATGTATACACTCTGAGGCTGAGGAAGCTCTTTGTCCCCCTGTGCCTCAGTTTCCCTGCCTGTCAAGTGGGGGTGACAATAGCACGTACATATTTCAGTGTGGATAAAGTGCTTCTCACTGACCAAGACAGAGTAAACACATAACATAGTTAGTGTATTAGTTATCCACTGCTGAGCCCCAAACTAATTCAAAGCTTAGTGGTTTATTACTTTTTCTTTTTTTTTTAAGATTTTATTTATTTATTTGACAGAGAGATTACAAGTAGGCAGAGAGGCAGGCAGAGAAAGAGGAGGAAGCAGGCTCCCTGCTGAGCAGAGAGCCGGATGCGGGGCTCCATCCCAGGACCCCGAGATCATGACCTGAGCCGAAGGCAGAGGCTTTAACCCACTGAGCCACCCAGGCGCCCCCAGTTTATTACTTTTTCTTATTATGTTATGTTAGTCCCCATACAGTACATCATTACTTTTTGATGTCGTGTTCCATGATTCATTATTTGTACATAACACCCAGTGCTCCATGCAGTCCGTGCCCTCCTTAGTACACAGCACCAGGCTCACCCAACCCCCCACCCCCTCCCCTCTAAGACCCTCAGTTTGTTTCTCCGAGTCCACAGTCTCTCGTGGCTCATCTCGCCCTCCGATTCCCCCCTCCCCCCGTTCATTTTCCCCTTCCTTCTCCTAATGTCCTCCATGCTATTCCTTATGTCCCACGGATAAGTGAAACCATGTGATAATTGACTTTCTGTGTTTGACTTATTTTCAGTCCGCATAATCTCCTCCAGTCCCGTCCATGTTGACGCAAAAGCTCAACAGTTTAAACCAGGAAACGCCGTGCTCCCCAGCATCTGAGGATCGGGAGTGCAGAGTGGCTGAGCCTGACGCCGCCTGACGCCGCCTCTCTCCCGCCCTCGCCCTCCGCAGTGAAGCCTGGGCTGCAGCCTGGTCGCAGGGCTGGCTGGAGGAGCCTGTGCTTCCAGGCTCACTCAACGGGGGGCAGCAGGACCGCGTTTCTGCCGGGAGGTGGGGCTGAGGTCCTCGGTCCTCCCGCCCGGGGTGCCTGCTGGCCGGAGGTTTCCCAGCCACAGGGACCTCTCCGTAGGGCAGCTCCTGACCTGGCCGCTGGCTTCCCTCCGGGCAAGTGAGGAAGGACGTGTGAGAGGCATGGGATTCACAGGCTCTTTGGACCCTGAGCTCAGAAGTCGATCCTGCCGCTTGGGCTCCGTTCAGGAGAAGCGAGGCAGCGAGGCTGACCACACGCAAGGTGCAGGGGGGTGTACACCCACGACAGGACCCCCGGGGGGCGGTCCCCGGGGCCATCCCAGGCTGCCGGCCACAGAAGCTATGTATGAGTCCAGTTTTCTCTTTATAAACTTTTTTGACTTCCTGGGGCAGCTAACGGAATGTTCATTAAGGCATTTTTAATCTGATTTTTTGAGCTTCAACCCTAGAAAAGCTTTATCCCCCACAGTTTTAGACCGCACCCCTGAACATACAATACCTCATTGATAGGATTAGAGCTGGGTTATTAAGTTTCTCAAGTAGCAAAAGCCGTTAACCACTACATTTCTGAAGGAAGAGCTTGGGAAAACAGATCCATTTACCCTGGGAAGAGCCGGTATTTTTCCTTTCGGTACTAATTTCAGCAGGTGCGGTATGAAACTCCCACGAGAGGGCCTGATCAACGCCAGAGAACAAGTATTTGAGGTTGGCCTGAATTCTGATTTAAGAAACAAAAATGTTACTTAATTCAGAGAGCCGAGTCTGGATTTTTTTTTTCACTCAAAGTAACAGTAGCTTGTTTTCCTGCCCCCCCTTGATAATTTCTTGTTCAACTTTCTGCTTTATTTTAAAGATAATAAAGTAGCTCCCAGTCATTAATGTGAAGTGCCTTATGTGTCATCTTTTTCTTTTCATCCTCTTATGAGGACTCTATGCAATCCCCATTCCACAGATGTGGAAACGGAGGCCAGCTAGGGTCCAAGCAGCCTGTCCTGAGTCACAGAGCCAGGAGGCGCCGGTCCTGGGATTCAGACCCTGTTTCAGCCAACTCCGGAGACTCCGCGGTCATCACCTTGCTGTGTGCAGTAATGCACATGAATTTTTCATATCTTTCACATCTTACTGAAACCCCAGGGCAGCTCTGTGAAGAAAGTATTTTTATCCACAGGAAACTGAGGTTCAGATGAGTTACAGCTCTATTCTTCTTTCAGCCATTTATTTATGCTTAGCGGATGTAGCTGAGTGCTCGCAGTACCTGGGCGACAGCCCTGGCCATATTCTGGGGCTCGAGCAGAAGGCAGGGTCGGGGCACTGGAGCCGGCTAGACCTGGACTAGAATCCCGATTCCATCGCTTCACTCACTCATTTGTCGGTTCACTCATTCATTCATTCATTCAACAAATGTTTACTGGGTGCCTTTTCTGAGCACTGTGCCGGCTGTAGGACTAGCCACGGGATCCCTGGGTGAATCTGTCACCCTCCCCGCCAGGAAAGCCCACCAGCCTCCTCCATTGCAAAAGAAGACAGTGGCCCCTCCCCCAAGGTCATGGTAAAATCAGCAGGAGGGGCTTATGGTGAGTGACAGACACCACCCCTCCCTTCGTGGGGCTCACAGGCTAGCAGCAAAGACACAAAATTACATCTTTAAGTTGTGTATGTTGCAGTAAATATAACCAAGAAGCTTGGGAGACCCATAGAAAACCAGGCATCCTCGGCCAGTTCCTTAGCCAGGCCTCTGTTGCTTTGTCTCTAAAGCAAGCAGATTAAGTTGAACCAGTGGCTCTTAAAACCACAGGGCTCTGCACTCTTCCATCAGGGGAACACCGTCCGTTTACCCCTTGCTCCTGGGCACCCCCCACGTGTTAAATCCGACTTTCCCAAGTAGGAAGTTGCTCCAGAAGAGAATTTCTCTAGCGTGAATCCAGTTCTCTTCCACCCGACTTTCCAGCCTTCCACCTGTAGGGCAGACAGAACTTGACCTCTGCCCGTCCTCAGTTTTCAGCACGGCTCTCTAACAAAAAGATGAACAAGAGAAAAACAGACAGCTCTTAAAGTATGCGGTGCACATCACAAGGGAGGAACCTCAGCGAGACGTAACTTGGCTTATAAATGCTCTTGAACAAAGAGCGGCTCATTTGTAGAGGAACGATAGGGCGGAGAAAAGCCACCTTGGGCTTCCAAGGGCAGCAATGTGCAGGAAGGTAAATATTTGGGAGGAAGCTAATGGAGTAAGATTGTTTGCAGGTTCCTCTGGTGCCTTCTCTGGGCCGACAGGAGTTTGGAGTCCTCTGCAGTAAAAGAATTTATATCCTGCCTTTAGGCAGAAAAGGGGGGAGAAGATAGTTTTCTCTGCCTTGTGCTCTTAATTGCCTTCCACTCAAAATAACTTTTATGTCACGGAGGGGTATTTTGGGGTGGCATTCTGGTTCCTTCCCACCCGTACTCCTGCCTCCTGTCTGCACCGATCAGCGGGAGGCCTGTCTGCTAGTCTGGAGCTGGAGAGGAGGGACATGTGTAATTTCTAGGCATTTCTGTAGAGCTGACCCGAGTGAAACCTGTGTCAGAGAGTGTTTCACTGACTACAGCATCGATTCTGTACCGTATTTGAGGGTTTGCTGACGATAGCCTCCCAAAGCCAGAACACTCCTATGAAATGTGTTTTTAAAAAGTCTTATTTACTGGGGACTTCTCCAAATCCCCTGATGGCTATTACTTATCAATAAGGCGACATTATGTCCCATTTGCATGTCTGATTTATGCCTGTCATCCTGGGAAAGTTGTTAGTAGTACCCCCTTTGACCCTTAAGTTTGGATGATTAATTATATCATCAGTAATTTATACAATTAATGATTATCCCCTATCTATTTAGCACCACTTGTGCCAAATATTTTATGTACATCATTTAATCCTTCTTACAACCTTCTTAGAGAAATGCCATATTTGCCTATTTTACAGAAGAAGGCTTCTTTCCCCCCTTTGCAAAAGTACTCAGTTCGTAGAATCCATGGCAACGGGGCATCTGACTGTGGGCACAGAACAGGGCGCGAAGGGCTCTGAGGCGCACACCTGCATTTCCCCAAGGAGGAATCCAGGCTCAGAGAGGGGATCATGTGTCCTCAGGGGTGCTCCCTGGATATCGGCGAGCACTAGGTCTCCCCTGCCCATTGCTTTTTATACTGCTCCTTTAATTCTCTGCGAAATAATGTCCTCCCCATTCCTACCTCCACCCCACCTATTTGCAGAGCGTGCAAATAATGAGGAGGACAGCTAGAGTCAAGTCAGCCAGGACAGGCAAAAGTGTCCCAGTGCCTCCGTTAGGGGGCCCGCCCCAGAGAGAGGCAGAGAGAGCTTTGCCCCAGAGCTGATCCCACGCCGTTCAAAATACCAGCCCTGGCCACCAGGGGGCAGTAACTTCGCGTCTGGTCTGTGGTGCAGCCTGTTGACTTAGACTTTAATTCAGGCAACGACACAGAAAGTGCATTTTCAGCAGGAAGAAGTCACGCCTGTGCTGCCAAAAAAGCTATTTAAAGATAAGTTTGTAGTTGAAACTTTCAAGTGGAAAGACACCTCCCCCCTTTCCCGTAGAAGACCGAGGTTGTGGGAGAACGACCTCCGGAGGAGCCCCTTCCTTACTGCTGGGCTGCGCCACCACCTTCGCAGCAGGAAACACAGGGGCCATGCTCACCCACCGCAGTGGTCCTCCTGCTCCAACCATGCCTGGTCCCAGTTTGTGACTTACTCTGCCCCATGCTCTGATTTGCAATTTGTTGGGACTATGACTCAAATGGTTAGCATCAAGAAATACCAAGGGAGGGCGCCTGGGTGGCTCAGTGGGTTAAAGCCGCTGCCTTCGGCTCAGGTCATGATCCCAGGGTCCTGGGATCAAGGCCCACATCGGGCTCTCTGCTCGGCAGGGAGCCTGCTTCCTCCTCTCTCTCTCTGCCTGCCTCTCTGCCTACTTGTAATCTCTCTCTCTCTGTGTCAAATGAATAAATGAAATCTTTAAAAAAAAAAAAAGAAATACCAAGGGAACTAACTCAGATGAAACAAACACTATTTCAGAGACAATGGGAGTTTTCTGAGCTGGTTACTACATCGACTGTTTTTATTTTTGTTTGTTTGTTTGTTTATTTTTGAGAGAGAGAATCTTAAGCAGCCACCACGTGCAGTGCGGTGTCCGACGCAGGGTTTGATCTCAGGACCCTGAGATCATGACCTGAGCCAAAATCAAGAGTCGGATGTTTAACTGACTGAGCCACCCAGGCGCCCCTACCTAGACGACTTGTGAAAGGTAAAGCAGATAGGTCCCCAGACCTGCATGGTGGGAAGTGTTCTCTCACACGGGAGACCTTGTCCTGGGATGATTCCAGAATTATCTATTGCTCAGGCCGTGTGGTGACCGTGTTCCGGGCTGGAGCGGAGATTCTCGGGAACTCGGGCAGGTCTTGGCTGTACCCACGCACCCACCTTTGTGCCCTAAGCTGCAGATCTTGGACGGTGATAGAGGCCACTTCGGGTCTGGGTCAGTAGTCTATTAACTCCTTTGCAGCCCCTGAAAACAGACCAACCATCAGAAAAATCAGCTCGTTTACCTACAGTTGATGAATGGACTGGAAGACCCTTGCACGTGTCTGACAACATCAGGGTTGGTGTGTATTTGCATCTCTCTGTCTAGCAGAGCTGAGCCTAAGGTGTGGCCTGTCTATCCTGACAGAATATTTCCAGAATGTCTTCATTTTTCAAATCAAGTCTGAATCTATGTATTTCTTTGAACAGGTCAATAAATTTGCAGGCCTAACACTTGGACCCTGATTTGCTCTGTTTTGTCAAATGTTTATTCTTGATGTATATTGGGAAATACCGTTAATTGACAGGATACCTTGTAGCCTCCCCGTTTTGAGTATGTCAGTTACGTAGAGCGGGCTGGGAAGAATGACCTGGTCCTCAGAATGGTCCGCTCTAGACTGTGGCAGGAGCAAGGTGGGGGGAGGGGTGGCAGGTGGGGAGGCTGTGTGCTGGGGTGACTTCCTGCCCTTGCCCGAGAGGGCTGTTGCGCAGAGGGCAGAATGGAGTGTTCTGTGCTGTGTTGGCAGCCTGGAATGAAGCCCTACCAGCGGACCCCCCACCCCCCGGGGCTGTGGCTGAGATTCCGGGCTTCCTCCTCAGTCTGTGGAAGGAGGGCGAGGTGGTGCGTTCACTCTTCCTGGATGCCGCTGAGGATTAAACACAGCAGCGTCTGGGATGGCATCTGATGGCAGGAGATACTCAAAATATGTGTGTAGTCTTGATCAAGGACCCCGTTTTAACGGCAACGAATCTATCATGAGATGATCTTGTATATTGGGTCGCCATTTAATTCTTGTTTGTTCACTTATTTCCTTTCCCTTCTCCCCCTTCTCTGCCGGACGGCCCTGGGCCCGTAGGGTCACCTACGTGGAGGTTCCCCTGCTGCTTATCATTCATCTTACTTTCGTGGCTCAGCTGCGGGTGGAAATGTGCACGTCGTTCCCATAAGTGCCCACCCTCTTTATAGACAAATAGCTCCCTTGCTTTGGCGCCGTGCGTGGTAAAAGGTGTTAGGACGTTGAGGTTAGGAGAGTGAGCCCCAAAACCAAGTCAAATCCCAGCTCTCGGCAATCGCTGTGTGACCTTGGGCGAGTAATTTTCTGTGCTTTGGTCTCTTTGTTTTTAAACTGGGTTGTCAGGGGCGCCTGGGTGGCTCAGTCATTAAGGGTCTGCCTTTGGCTCAGGTCATGATTCCAGGGTCCTGGGATTGAGCCCCGCATCGGGCTCCCTGCTCAGCGGGAAGCCTGCCTCTCCCTCTCCCACTCCGCCGTATCTCTCTCTGTCAAATAAATAAATAAAAATCTTTTTAAATAAATAAATAAACTGGGTAATCAAAGTACCCACCTCACGAAGTTGTCAACATAGGGAACAAGGGCAGGCCACCCCAAAATGTGCCACTTTGGCATGCTGGTTATTTTAAATAGAAGCTACGTAAGAGCCAGCCTGTGCAGGAAGGACACTCCTACCCTCCTCTGTCCCCCTGAGAGCAGGAAATAAGCCTCCCTGCGGAAGGTACCTCCCTGTACCAGGAGGTGAGGAGACAGTCTTATCACCAGAAATAAATTCAGGGCCAAGAGAGCTATATAAATAACCTGGTTACTTTTTACTAACTTACTACCCCAGCCCAAATTCTGATTAGAATTCCTTACTAATTGAAGCCCCCAAAGTTAAGTCTTCTTTGTCCTGTCAATTCCTTACGGATTTATCGTCTCTTTGTCTAAAAAGCATAAAAACTGTCTGCCTTGGTCATGTCTTTGGTCAATTTCATTATTGGGCCTCCGTGCACACATAATAAAACTTAATGATTTTTTAAATTTTTATTCCTGTTAATCTATCTCATATCAGCTCAATTTTTAGTCCAGCTGGAAGACCTTAAAAGGTAGACAAAGAATTTTTCCTTCCCTAAATTAGGATGAGAGGAGAGCATATAAATTGTTAACCTTAAAAATAAAACTGTCAGTATTATATGTCAACTGTACTTCAATTTAAAAAATAAACAGTAGTCTCTAGGTAACTAAAAATAAATAAAGCAAAAGAAAGCTATTAGTTATTTTACCAGCAAAAATGGGTTTATACAGGAATAACAGAATTGCAATCCCAGACAAGCAAGCTATAGCTAAACTACAGGCAAGTCTGATGAACAAAGCAGAGGAATACTCTTTTACAGAAGAAAGAGGGAGTTGGAAGTGCCCTGTAAACAAACAAATAAACAAGCAAAATCCGTTGGCCTGAACTGAGAGTTTAAGTGTAGTGGCTTCTCATTGGCTGGGCTGTGATTTTCTCTCACTGGCTGAGCTGTTGCTGAAAGAGGAGAAAACCCTTCTTCCTCCTATGGGGTGATAAAGTAGTATCCTGTGCAAGGTACCTCTCTCCCTGCATTTGACAAGAGTTAGGGTGTTCGCTCCCTCTACTTCTGGCTTTCCATCTCAGTGAGGTTTTCCTTTATTAATCTTCACAAAATAAATTGCTAACAATATCGACAGGCTCCAAATAAGTGTTTAGTACTCGTTAGCAATCTCATTAAAATTGTTAAAGTGCAAATATCAAAGTGTCTGTTGCTCACTGCTGTATATCCTGTGC
Organism: Ailurus styani; assembly: GCA_002007465.1. Classification (NCBI taxonomy): domain Eukaryota; kingdom Metazoa; phylum Chordata; class Mammalia; order Carnivora; family Ailuridae; genus Ailurus; species Ailurus styani. The sequence continues at coordinate 3,342,280 of LNAC01000045.1, read as the reverse complement.
CTACGACAGTGCCTGCTACATAGTAGGCACTTAATAAATACTAAGTGCAGCAGTAGAAGTAAAACACATACAGATGAAAGTATTGCTCTTTTAAGTCCATTAAATATTAAGCCTTATTTTCCCGGGAGTTTCCCACACATGTGAGCACCCGTATGAAATTAACAGACTGAGGTGTGGCTAAACGTAGCAAGATGTGTCATACCAGAATATTAAAATGGCTTGTCATCACTTGCAAATGCTGAGATAAAGCATGTTTTCACAGGAAATGAGCTTTGCTACAAAGCTGAAAACAACCTAAGAAACTAAATACTTGGTAAAAATAAATCTCAAGTAAGACAATGGATATAGGGTGCCTGGGTGGCTCAATGGTTAAAGCCTCTGCCTTCGGCTTAGGTCATGATCTCAGGGTCCTGGGATCAAGGCCCGAATCGGGCTCCCTGCTCAGCGGGGAGCCTGCTTCCCCCTCTCTCTCTGCCTACTTGTGATCTCTCTCTCTCTGTCAAATAAATAAAATAAAATATTTTTTAAAAAAAGACAATGGATATAAAAACCATTAACTCTAAAGCATAAAATCATTAATGCTGATGATAAGAAATCCTAGGCTTCCTGGTACAGTAAAAAAAAAACCTGTAATTGAAAAATAAACAGCATGTTTGTGGGGAGGCTTTCCCTCTGTCTTGCCCTCTATCTCTGCTTCCTTCTTCCCCTCTCCTCCTTCCCTGTGTCCCTTTTCATTGTTCCCAGAATGCCTTTGAGGAGCCACACACACATCTTTTCAGAAATTCACTGTCATCTGCTAGGTGTAGTTTACTGCACCAGCCAGCCCCTAGCACCCTTGATAGAAGGTGGCTGGTCATTCCTTGCCAAATCTGGTCCCTAAGAAGGCAAAATCAGCTTGTGATCTTATCTCCAAAGGCTGCCCTGCTTTCCATTAGATCGTGCCAGGAAAGATGACCTTCTGTGATGAAATGCATGCTGTCTGCTTAGTACTCAGTGACCTGCTGTGCTTTTAATTAAATGAAGCAGTCTTTTAAAACTTGATTGTTATCCCCACAGCAGCATGTCCCCAGTTCCAGTAATTCCAGATGATTACATCATAGGGCGGCACCAGTAGGGACCCAAGGTCGGGCTTTAGCACTGTGGGATCTGGGCTCCTACTTCTTAGAGCCAGTTCTCTGTGCTTCTGGTCTAGGATAACTCACCCCTTATCCTTCTAGCCAGAGAGCACTGCTATTATAAGCTGGCTTTAGCAAAGAGTTTACATACCATTGTGTCAGGTCCACAGTGTGCTGGTGCGATGGTATTTTATAGCATTAGGGAGAACTTTCTGAAAAGCACAACTCATAATAAGTACATTTACTGAGGGCCAACCATGGGTTATTACATTTGTCTAGATTGCTGTTTGATTTGAAGAGTAATTCATTCTAAAAGTAATATTTGGGAGGTGTGTTGCTGGCTCAGTCGGTTAAGTGTCTGCCTTCGGCTTGGGTCATCTCAGGGTCCTCAGGACCCTAGGATCTCAGGGTCTGCTTCTCCCTCTCCCTCTGCCTCTCCCCCAGCTCATGCTCTCTCTCTCATAAATAAATAAAATCTTTTAAAATAAATAAATGTGATATTTGGTTGTAAAAATGAATAAAAGCATTTACTTGGGTGCCTGGGTGGCTCAGTGGGTTAAAGCCTCTGCCTTCAGCTCAGGTCATGATCTCAGGGTCCTGGGATCGAGCCCCACATCGGGCTCCCTGCTCGGTGGGGAGCCTGCTTCCTCCTCTCTCTCTGCCTGCCTCTCAGCCTACTTGTGATCTCTCTCTCTCTGTCAAATAAATAAAATCTTAAAAAAAAAAAGCATTTACTAAGAATTCCCCATCCTCTTCTCTCAACTGTTTCATAGAAATAGCGTCAGTTGAGTTTTATGTGTACTGTTTCATGCATATTCTATGCATGTAATAAAAATGTATGTGGTGTGTACAAAGAGATAAATGCAACTAAATACATACCATGTAGTATATATATTTATATAGTATCATACTATACACACTCTTCAGCCACTTATCTCTTTAAAATACTTTGGACATCTTTCCAATAACTCCATGCATTTCTTTTGATGACTACATGGCATTTCATTATAAGAATATAACATTTAACCGGCAGTTTCTACTGATAGACATTAAGGTTGTTTTCTAGAAGTTTCTTTTCCCCCTATTATAAACGTTATTGCAAGCAGCTCCTTATACATATATCTTTGTTGACTTCTGTACATACATGTGTGAGTTACATTTCTAGAAGTAGGATTTCTGAATCAGATGGAATAGTGATTATACATATTCATAGGTTATACAAATATATATTACCCCCTGCATAAAACTTTCTCTGCCCCCACATTCTTGCCAACAAAAGGCATATACAAATCCTTTTGGGTCATTGCCAAGATCATTCAGAGGCAAAAAATAGTATCTCTTTGTCTGAATTTGTTTTTCCTGAATTTGGAACAAGGTTGACCAACTTTTATGGTTATTGATCATTTGTTGATTTTTTTTGCTTGTTTTTGTTGTCATGGTTATTGCTCCCGTAAATAGATGGTTTACATTTTTTGCTCCTTTTCTGGTATGTTTCTGGACTGTACTTACGAATCTGTAAGAATTTCCTGTATGTTAAAGGAATTGGTATTTTATCACGTGTATTGCAGACATTTCTCCCAATTTGCCATTTGACTTTATGTGGTTTTTATCCCACAGGAATTTTTACTCTTTTTATTTGTAGTAGAGACGTAGAAACTTTGCCTTTTGGTCTTCTGGGTTTATCTCATGTCTACGGAATCCTTTTCTGGGCCAAGATGTATTGGAGTATGTTTTTTTCTAGTATTTTTATGTTTTATATTTGATGTTTGCCTTTAATTCATGGGGTATTTTGGTATAAGGAGTAAGGTAGGTTTCTGGTTTTCTTTTTTGCGTGTTACCTGTGAGTTCCAAATCCTCCAGATTTGAAATACACCCAGGTGGCCAAATATACTGGATTCAGGGCACTGCTCCGAATCTTTTTGTCCATTTCGGAGCAGTTTCATGCTCCTGTACTGACTGTGGCCTTATGTGGTAGCCTTCTCTAACAATCCGTGCGTCTGTTCTCCGCCAGTCTTCTCTCCCAGTATTTACTTTCCTGCCAGTCTCATTTGCTTACTCTTCTCCATAACCTTTAGAAGCATTCACTCTGTCACATTCAAACTATCCTCTACCCCCTACAAATAACAGCCTAAGAAATGCAGCAACCAAACCTGTTAGTATTTTGTGAGATTGATTTGGGTTTATAGTTACTTAGGGAATATTGGCATCTTTGAATATTATGTTTTGATAACGTTCTACTTATTTGGGCCATCTTTATGGCACCAGTATATGCCTCTGTCTTCATAAAGAGCCTATCATTTTTAGTTTGTACTTATTCATGTTTTAGATTCTTAGGTATACATATTTTTAATGTAAACTTAAGAAATGTGTTAAAATATGAGCTCGCTTTTCCTATTACACTGACTTTTACTTTCATATAAAGAAATTTCTCATTTCTACGTATTGACTTTGCAACCACCCACCTCACTAAAGCCTCTTATAGTTTCTAAGAGGAATTCAGTTGGTTCTTCTGCATTTTCCAGGTATAAAATCATCTCCTCTGCAAATAGTGATGATTTGCTGTCTTCTTCACAGCACTTGCGTTTTATTCCCTTAGCCACATGGCACTTGAACAAAAATTATATGGTGCCAGATGGCATCCTTCTCTTGTATCCAACTTCTAAGTGGAGCGTGCTTGTGTTTTTACCATTGACCATCACCTTGGTATAGCAGTATTGTAATTTAACTTACCCGTAGGTATCTTTAACAAATACTTTCCTGTTCTAGACCTGGTTGCACACAGAAAACACATCCAGCGTGCTCGTTGCTTTGAAGTAAGCTCTAACCTCACACTCGAGTCTCCTTTTCAAGAAGTGACCTGAAGGATGATCTATGAACCGTATGTCTCCACCTGCCCGGTCTTGACACTGCCCAAGGGAACTTGGTGTTGACGGAAAGGTTCTTTATCTGTGTGGCTCCATACAGCAGCTGCTGAGCCACTGAGCGTTTGAAATGTGGCAGATATGACCGAGGAGTGGAATGTTTCATTTCATTTCACTTTAATTGCTGTAAATCGTCACATGCTATGGAGCACTTACAGTGTGGTTGGCGCTACTGAGGAAGTGGATTTCTTATTTTGAGTTGGAGTAACTTTAATTGAAAAAGGCACACGTGGCTAGTGGCCACCGTATCGGGCATCGTGGTTCCGCCTTCATATCACGCAAGGCTAGGACACGAGCTCTAGAAACTACCCGGTGGCCCCTCGGTGTGCTCAGAGAGGTTGAGATTGGCCCCATATCACACAGCGAGTTCACGACTAACCTTCAGTGAGATGCCCAGCTCCTTGTTCTTGTCTGGAGCTTGTCCCACTCTCCCTGACCTCCCCCCCGCCCCACTTCCCGTTTCCCTCCTTGAAGGGACAACCCCAGGCTCCTTGGCCCCACGGACCTCGTCCCCAGGTAGGTTGACCTTGGGGCCTGTGCTGTTGGTGAATTTCAGCTGAGCTTCCTTGCTGTGCTCGGCGAGGGGAACGGGGGGTGTAGCGGGCCTGGAGCCCGTCCCCTGACCCGTGCCTGGGTCTGGGGCCTGCGCCTGGCCTCTCCGCAGGTGAGGCTGAACTCCCCTTGGTTGCTCTGTTGCGCCTGGCCTCTCCGCAGGTGAGGCTGAACGCTCCACTGGGAGCTCTGTTCCGGCCTCCTTGGGACATGCCAGGACTGCGCCCTTTGGCTCCAAATGTATTTTCTAGTCTTTTTCCTACAAGATGGTAAACATCCGTGCCTCCAGCAAGACCGCACAGTGTTGCTCCTTCCCCCATGACTAGCCTAGTCCTGAAGGGAACTCATGTCCGGCGAGTCGGAGAGCTGGAGAAGAGTACAAAGAAAGGATGGCCAGGGCACCTGGGTGGCTCAGTCGGTTAAGTGTCTGACTCTTGATTTCCGCTCAGGTCATGATCTCAGGGTTGTGGGTTCGAGCCCCATGTCCCGGTCTGTGCTCAGCAGGGAGTCTGCTTGAGATTTCGCTCCCTCTGCCCCTCTCCCCGCTTGCTTACAGGTGTCCCCCCCACCCCTGGGGAAAAAAAAAGCCGAGCCTCCAGGAAGGCCCTGGGCCTGGGGCTCCAGCATAGGGTTGGGTGTCCCCGTAATGATGAAGCCATGACAGTGCTCACGAGTCACTTGGAACTTCCTGACTTCAGCCAACCCTGTGCCTCTTACCCCGGGGCTTTCCTGGGCAGTCCCTTGGGGCCACAGCTGGCCTTCTCCTTGACTTTCCCTTACCGCCAGCCAGTCAACCCTGTGAAGCAAGAGGGACCTACCCCGCAAAGAACGCTTTGCTTTTTCTGGCCAAGTGAAGACCCTGCACTCAGTCTGGAGGTCACTGGTCAGAGCTTAGAGGTCAGAGTGCCACCTGCCTACTCAGCCGCTCACTCACAGGGTGATTTTGGGCAACTCACTCACCCTCTCTGTGCTCGCCGCCTCTGGGCTTCGGCTTGCTGCCCCGGAAGACGGAAATGGCCACCTCATGGGTAGGGCTGCAGCGAAGATGACATGAGTCCCTCGCTGGAAAGTGCTCCGAGGGCCTGGCTCCCCAGTAGACCCTCCACAGGTGTTAGCTCTTCACACGGGTAAGCATTCTCCCTGCTCCAAGGGCAGGTGACCCCAGGCTCCGTCCACCTCTGCCCCTTGGCGAGCCCTCTCCAGGCAGCCGTATTGGGATGCAGGGCCTGGGTATGTGCAGAGGGCTGCACCAGGACCCCCAGGGAGTCCCCTTTCCAGGCTGGATCACGTGCATGTCTCGGCTTGGCAGAGAGACAGCTGGTTTCTGCCAGCTGGGTCCCAGGGCCCTTGGGGTGGCTTGTCCAGCACCCGTGACCCCCCCGGGAGTGTCAGGACGTGGGCTCACAGGCCCATCCGGTCCAAGCCATGGGTTGGTCTGGGGAGTGATGCCATCCCAGCGGTCTGGGGAGGGGCAAGCCTGCCTGAGCCTGTTTGCCAGTTGGGAAGTCAGCTCTCGGGTCGGAAGGGGACCCGCCTCCGGGGAGGGAGCAAACCCCAGCATTTCTGTCCCTCCGCTTGGGTTTCCTCGGTGGCCGAGATCCCCGGCCCCACCTGCAGAGTCTGGCCTTCAGGACCCGCCCCCCAGACCCTGGCATTTGTGGTGAATAGATGGGTTGTGTTCACTCTTAGCAGAGTCAGTAATTTGCTAAAAGATCTAACTCAGCTTGATCAGAACACAGAATTACTAGGATTCTATTCTTTCTGCCCCAGTTGCTCCTTTTTTTTCTTTTCTTTTCTTTTTTTTTTTCATGGTCAGGCAAGAGCTTTGAAGTACTTTCTTAGGGCTGAGAAAGGAGGTGATCCAGGCACCGTCTTTTGCTGCCTCCCAGCGCCCCCAGAGAAGGGACCTGGCTGCTGGGACCTTCCCAGCCTCTCACTCAGCACCTGCTTCGTGCCGGTCCCCCCAGCACACGGCTCATCTGTGCTCAAGCAAATGCCTCTAGAGTGTTTGGGCTGCGCCAGGCCCTGTTGTACATGCTTAGCAATGTGGATGGGTCCACTCCTCACCCGGGCCCTGTGAGAGAAAAGCTGCCGTCATTGTCATTTTACGGATGGAGTCGCGGAGGCACTTAGGGGAAGTCACGGCCCCGAGTTGCAGAGCTAAGGTGGGGGAGGGGCGGGACTTGAGCCCCTGCTGTTCGGGGTCCCAGACCCCAAGTCCTGAACCGCTGCTCAGTGCTGCCCTCCGGTCCCTCGTTCAGTGCGATGCCAGCATCCCCGTGAGGTACACACTGTCACGCTGTCACTCCGTGAGGCCTGGAGAGGTCCGGGAGCTGGCCTGGGGTTCGGAAGCAGCCCCCAGGGGCTTGGCTCTAAGCACTGCTGTTCCCTATGCAGCCGGCTGCCCGTCCAGCCCTCTGCCGTCGGAGGCCCCGGACTCTGCCCCGGACTCTGCCTCGGCCCCCAGGACACCCATCACGTTATGAGCAGCCGACAGACCCTAGGGGGCTCCAGGCTCCCCCAAAGGGGCACTTCTCTGCTCTTCTCCAGGAATCAGCCTCTTCTTTCACTGCCGTGTCTCTGACTGCAACGTCGTCCTGTCTCCCCACATGCTTGTTTACTGGTCCCGTTTCCTCTGGACAGCTCGTATCCTTTGCCTGGTTCAGTGATCGGACTGTTTATTTTAGGCCGGTCTAGCTTCACACCCAAGAGGGTCAGGGCAGAAATTCCTCTAATCTTACTAATCGATATGTAACGTTTTGGTACCTTTTGGGTGTTGCAGTAATTCTGAAATAATCAGTGGCCTATTGTGCCGAATAAGAGCATTAGAATGCAAATGTCACCCATCGCCCAGACCTCCAGCCTCAGAACAGAAAGCAAGTGTAAATGAGCGGTTCTTTCCTACATGGTACAGAATTATTTGTAGATTGACGTCTCGTATTAATCACTAGAGTATATACAAATCATATAGGAAAATCTGATCAGGGACAGCTGGCCTCAGCCAATGAGTGTTTTATTTTGTTTTGTTTTGTTCACAGAATCAGAAAACACAAGTCACAGATGATTGGCTTCCGCTCCCTTTTTAAGGCAGCTTAAAGCAACGGGGGCGTGGATACATGGCTCTGTTCTTAGAGACCTTGAATCCCGGTGCGGAACAATGACAGACAACTGGACGGCCCCAGAAAGGTGGCTCGGGTGGGAAAGGGGGTCAGGGATTTGTGTGGGTGTGTGAGGGGACAAATCGTCCCCTTTTACTGACCTGCTGCCTAATCTTCATGCCGGAAACCAGGACTTCCCTCTCTCCTTGAACTTAAGCGCCCCCTGACCAGTGTTTGATTGGGTCAAGGATTTAGCCCATCTTTTCTGAGCCAATCAGAGGACAGTGTCAGCGGGATGTGGGTGTGGGGTCGAGGTGTGGGCGTGGGTTCGGCATGATTCTGAAATTCGGAAGCAGGGCCGACCACGGGCGGGAGTGGGCCCGGCAGGAGAGCCCCGCGCCCTGGGGCGATAGTGGGTCCTGACACCCAGGAGCGCCGGGAGGGTGGGCTCCCCTACGCAGAACTTCTCCCCAGAACGCAAGTTCAGACGTGCGCGGCGAATCAGGGTAGTTTCTTAGGTTTTCTGGCTCCCCCCTTTTTTCTTTTGTCTCTCTAAACGCAAACAGAGGAAGACTTGGTAGAGCCGGTGGGATCCGAAACTCTAGCAGGGTGTAGGAGTGGGAGCGCTTCTCCGTTACCGCTGATGGCACATGGCACCTGGAATCCGGGTCCTGCTGTGGTTTGCTGTGTGCCCGCGTATGCTGTAATGGGGGGAGGGG